>JAQGAS010001187.1:0-23984 GCA_034686365.1 Pachymerium ferrugineum | reverse complement strand
CAATGGAAGAAAAGGTAGTACATTATACCATCTTTCACCCCCAATATTAATATTTTTAATGACAGCCCCCCTTTAAATAAGGGTCAATGCATACCTCACATGTCTGTACTCGCAATTGTGGTATTTTAGCGTATTTTGTTTGGTCGTGAGACCATCCAGGTGTTTTTTAAGTTTGTTCTGTTTTTGCCGCATATGACCAAAGTTGTCAATGGCAGTGTACAGCTTTAAACTTTTTTTTAAGTGCAATTACGGTAGAACATATAAGTTGTAAAATGCCCTTATAGACTGAAATTTTAGAATGAAATCGCATTTTATGGACGCGTGTCCTGTACTGAGACAAAGATGGCAAGGCAATTTGACATTAAACTCTGTTGATGTACCGCTTCCTTTGTATTCAGAGTGTTGCATATTAAAAGTTCATGAGATGAAAACTGCTCCGTATGGAAGATTGCACAAGTCCATGGCTTAATTAAAATTTTGGAATGAATCGTAGTGTGATTGTCGTTTGAAGACATTAAGAAGCCACATTTTGGTTATACAGGTGCAAATTACGATATATAATTAGATGAAATCCGCATATAAACAAATGTTGCATGCTCTTTTATAGCTCTTTTGTGACAGGATATCGATGAAGAAGCGGCAAATCACCGACAATTAAAACCAACGCACCTGACAAAAATCACTTTAAATTAAGGAAACACCTGCGAATACCCGGTAAAAAAGAAATGAAAGAAATTTTTCCTCTTCACCTAATCCGAGCATGCCATCACCGTAGTAGCAATGCTTATGTTAACAGATCAGTTGCTAGGTGATACGGATTTTGGCATCATCCGTGAGTATTTCTTTAAATCCGTGATTGATCAGAAGACTTTTGATTGATTTATTGACAAGCAAAAGCGAGTACAGACCTGGGGCCACGAATTAGCGTCATCTGCCAAGCAGATGATAAATCACCAAAGGAAAGAGGTTGGAGGGGGAAACGAGAGTGGAGTGCAGAGCTCGTTGGTCCCACCTCAACTCACGTGAGCGCGGTCACGGGTCGTGTGCAGAGATCCGAAAAATTGAGTTCGCATTGGCCAATTATACAGCGGATTGCCTTCAACCTCCACCATCAGCTCTGCCCATGCGCACAGACCGGCAAAGGAAAAATGGGTTATAAAGGAGTTACTTGCACTTCATCCTCATCCCATTTTGACAGTCACAGTCAGCACTCTCTTTACTTGCACTACTAAGACTTAGTATTGCATTACTATGTCTTTCTTTGTCTTACTTTGCGGGGTGTAAAATAGTAAGAAAACGGAAATAACTGAACAAATTTCATTTCAAAGGCCGAAAAGCGTATTGTTGCACTTGGTCCCCGTTTGGGTAAGACACGCCTTTAAGAATTATAAATCATGTATTCTCTACAGCTTTGCTAGTTTACAGAGTTTGAAACTTCTAATAAGGTTCATCTAATAAAATCTAGTTTTTAAGAAAACTCATTGCAAGAATGAATCCGTACTTTATTGTAACATATTTCAATAGCCAAGCAATAAATTTTTACTTCAAAATTTTTGATTGTCAATTTGTAGAATAAAAAAATTTAATGTCCAATGTGTCCTCCTTGAGCCATAATCACGTAGCATAACACGGCTCGGCATTAATTTTATTGAATTTTGCATCTAATTTTTATCAATTGCCTCTCATTTAGCTATTGTCACATCTTTATAAATGTCATAATGGGAGGTCCATTTCACATTAGACTTCATCTCTTTTGCATGTGCACAATGCAGTTATAAGTCTGGCAGTATTGAATAATGAAAAATGAAATCGATTGAAAGTATGAAGTAATTTTTCACTTGGATTGACCTCTTAAACAGATCCTTCACAATTATCACGTGATCAGAGGCATGCTGTTGAATTGGAATCAGCTGGCAAGGTAAGCTTAGCGTTATTTTCCCATGCACCTTAGCCCAATCTCAAATAAAATTCCATAGCAAGAAGCGAAACCATTATCGTCTTGAATGGAGCTCTTAATCCCATCCAAATTACCTGGTACAGCAGGAGGCACGAGGTTGTTTTACATTCCAAAAATGGGGATGGTGTGCAAAGTCCAATGAAAACCCCTCCTTATAACACGCTATTTTGTAAGCACCACCATAGATATAGTGTGGCGATAAAAAAAAATGGGAGGGAAGGAAAAAAAAATACTTAATGGCAGGCCATAAAAGATTTTTGCTTTATCCGCTTAAGATTAAAATCAATTCGATTTTGTGTCTTTTCTCTCTGAATTTCCCACATTGCATCATGAATACCAACGGATAAAAATGATCTACCAAAAACCACTGGTTTCAATAAACTTAAAATTAGAAATCAAAATCAGTAAAAAAAAGTTCAATTCTTCATTAATCTTGACTGAGAGTAAATTATTTGACACTATTTTGGGTGGTTTCTTTTAGTTGCTTAAAACCCCAGTTACCGGTGGACTAAGCCGCTTGCTCTACTAACCGGTAACATTATCATGCACTGCCACTACTTTAAGGCTATCAAATAGAAGTTCTGGTTTATTGACCTTAGGCTACTCTCATTCAGCCTTTATCTCCATAATTTAGCTTTAGTAGCCATTTCTTTCTTAGAAATCTTTTTAGCAAACTATTGCACTACTTCTGAAAGCAGTAGTAAAGAGTTGTATATAATAATTTTTTTAAACAGAAACTGAAGGTTTCAGCAACATTTGCAAAAAATGGGATGAAAACATTGAATCCATTTCAATAAATTTCTTCAGGTAGTATCCCACGTACCTAATGAACCGCTTGGTTGCAAATTCACAGTGAGTGCAGACTGTATACAAAGCGGATGATTTGTTTTCAAGTCGACAATTATCTTGACCCATGAGTGGATCTACAGGATTGTGCTGGGAACTTAATCGCTTTTCCTTTATGTTATACCAAAGACCTCCCATCATCCATTGGTTTGAAAACTGGCCTCATTCAGTAATGGAACACATGAGTTGACATGCAGTTCTGCTTTCACAGCCTTTCGTACTCCTATCCGCGGATTTCTATTCAGTTCACGGGCCAGTCATCCATTAATCCGGCCGACCCTCTAAGCAACGCCCCTCCTCAGGCTTCTGGCCGCGAGATTCCATTGTAAAGCTATTTTACTTCATTTTAATGTGATTTACAGCTGGTAATTTGTCACCCACTAAGAATGGATGGCGAGGGAACCCACAATCCACAGCTGGCGACGAGATCTAAACAGGCAAGGAAAAAAAGAAAGGAAAAAAAAATCTGTTGATCGAACAACAACAAACGTCCACATCTTCATAATAACCTCAACTTGTACTCTGTATTTATGAATAAATTAAAAATTTTTAATGAATAAATTAAGAAAATCAGATTTGTACGTTTTCTAAGTCATTTACTTCTTTTTCATATAGTGCAATGTCTGTTTTTTTTGACACCTGTTTTTATTCATAGGGAGAGAAAACTCTTCTAGCTCGTCTGGGTTCTATTTTGAATTTAAAATTCTTTTTTCCCCCTCGTTCTTTAAAATGTAAATTTTTTTCTTTACCTGGCGCTCAGCGGGTATGACTAAAAAGTAATGTTTTCAAATTCTTTCTGTTTTGTCTTGTTTTTTTCCATGTTTTTCTTTCTTTCGTCACGAGAATTCAATTAGTGTGAGTTGCAACTCTTGTACAATGCAAATTGGGTTGGCGCCTCAAAGCCAAAAGAAAAACAGGAATAATAAAAAAAATTACATATTTTTCATTCATGAATTCAAGAAATTAAAAAATTTAACTACGCCATCACACTTTTAAATATTTTTCTTACCGGTAAAAAAAATAAATAGTATAGAGGACGTGTAATAAAACCCTCTTTTCACTTCATCGACTGTAGAAAAATATTAGCGAATTTCATCAGCCGCTTTTGTATTATAAAATAGTTACATGAATAAAATTGTAAAAATAAAATGCGCGCGCATACCCATCACATGACCTCGTCACATGAGCATAGTTTTACGGCATTATTAACATGTTAACTAATAGAGACTAACTTATTCCAAGAAGTTTAGAAATTTAGAGGTTAGTAAATAGACCAGCTATACCTTAAATAGAGTTCTGCCAGATCAAAAAAAAATTATTCCACCTCAATTTTTCTGGTGTCTCATGATTTTTGTGATGATAAATGACTTGTCTCTTCGTTTTTAATTGAACAAGTGTCTACACCAATGAAAAAAAAAAGAAAGACCTATGGCCTAACCTCAAAGGAATAGAACCCAATTCATCTCTAGAAAGCAACGAAAATGGTTAGAGGTCCATCGTGTCGTCCATGCTGAATACAATCGGTTCAGGATGATGGAGAGGGGCCTTTCATTTGCATGCACGAGCACATTTCATCTTGAGCCACGAGCACTCACACCTGTGCACGTCCAAATTGAATGCGTAACAAGGCGCTAACACACGGCGCATGAGACCCTCCCTCGTTTTCCTTGCTGGGCGACTCCCATTAGCATGAAGATCTGTCTCCATTGTTTTCACGGGGGCGTCTGACAGCCCTACTGCCATTACGCCGCCCGACACAGGCCATTCGCCACACGTGGCTCACACTACTTTTCGCGGATGGCACCCAACACCCCTGCCGCACTGGCGCCTTAAGGGTCAGCACAACCCCGGCTGTGCACACCATCAACACCCACGGAATGAATTGGGACGAGATGATGGATATCGGAGTGCAAGCTTGTGCATGACAGTTGCCATTCTCAATATTTTTTTTTGCTTGTCTCTTGTCTTGAAGTGAAAAGGCAAATGGGTGGGATGAGCTGTTTCTTAAAATATGATTTTGCATTGTTTCATTGAATATTCATTTTCGAATGCAATATGTCGTCGGATAATAATTTCTGTAAATGAATGGATTTCGTATGTTATTGAAAACCATTGATCATGTTATGTGTGTGAGAAGGTGAGGAGCTTAATATTGCCTGAATTTGATTTTGGTTCTCTAACGGAGATATGGGAGTTTAGCAGTTATCATCTCGTTTTTTATTGTTTTAGGCGGCGATGAAACATCAGAAATTAATGGGGAAAAATTCATTTAATATGTCGTGATGCTCTGTTGAAAAACCTTCAAATGTTTTACAATGTTCAATTATTTCAATAAAACAGTCATACCCTCAAAATGACAAAAAAGTCTGAACAGAATATGATGCGACAGAAGAAGAAATGCCATCATTATAAATTGGAACTATTAATTGGTGCATACAACAATTGGAAAGCCGAAAGAAGTTGTAACACTGGTCGGAATTTACACTTCATAATTGGTAAAGTTATTGTAAAATGTAAAGCTCATTTTTGATTGAAAATTGATTGAAAAAGGTTTCTTTATGGGTGGTAAAGATATCTGGATTTCCATCTTTTCAATGACTTTACCAATTGTAAAGTTAAAATTTCGTCCGATAAGTTTTCTTCCATTTTTCACTTTCATTCGAATTGAGATTAGTATTCCATTCCGTGTTTCATGTATAATAATTATTGCAATAATTTATATTGAAATTTCTTTCAAAATATTCTCACACCCAGAATTCCATCACATTTGTACATTATGATCTCCCCTCGGACGTTTATTTCTCCCCACCCAATCTCACATAAGGACCCGGCGGGTATTGTGGTTGGCTCGTCTGAGGGACTTAATAGTCCCAGGTGGGTTTCTATGCTTTGACATCATTTATAATCCCAATAGAACATGAGAAGGGTCTGCGGCTGACTTCCAGGTGAGGAAAAAGAGGGGTGGAAAAAGAGGAAACCCAAAAAGATGCCCTTCACACCGCCGTGGCATTTTAATTTGTCATCACCTGGGTAGAGACCAATTTCCCCCCTTCCACCTTCACTTGGCAAGGTTGCCGCGCAACTTGCTCTTGGTGTGAGCGCACTCGAAGAATTGACAAATTTCACGCACGGGGGCCTCAAGATGAAGACCAGTTTCAAAAGTGAGGTCCCTCTAGTGAAGAAAAATAGCAAAGTCTAAGTTTATTCCCCCTCCATCTTTTCAATAGGGGTTGGTTTTCAAAATCTCCCTTTTAGGCAATTGTCATGAAGTTTTCTCAAGAGTCATGAAGTCAACTAAAGACTGTAAACAAAGAACAATTCATAGACTTTCTGTTTAGGTGTCTTCCGCAACTGCAAGAAAAGTTTACAACATATATTTTTATTTTAAGTGTGTGTTACTAAAATTTTTAATAAAGTTACGAAAAATTCGTCATGCTTATATTCACCACTATCAACAATTGTTAGTGTAAGTATAACGTTTATAACATAACAAAGGGCGCACTAACAAAGCAAAAAATTACAACCTGGGAGATCACACACAAATAGAATCTGAAGTTGGGAAAAAAGTTTTTTGCTTAACTTAAATGAATTCTAAGGTTTTTGTCACGTTTATGTACACAAAAATTGTATCTTATGCAGCATAATACATTGCAGCAATGTGAAAAAAAATTGCCTGCTATTTTAAAGTTACTGTAAAATTTGATAATACCAGCATTGACTTTGATCAAATACAAAATCTACTTTACAGAGTGTCTAATCAATAAAAAACGCATTTTCATTAATTTATTTCAAGAGGCCAGAAGACTTCGGTAAAGGAGGTACTATAAATGAAAGCACAAATATATGTGTATCATAGTATACTTGAACACCGTTCAGAAACAAGACTTAACTGCTGTATTGATTGATAACTTCTTATATCAGATTGGAAGTCAACAGCATTAGGCCAAATGAAGCAACTACCACATCGTTGCTTGTGATTTGCTGATTTGAGTAAGTTTAAAGGGACACTCAACCCTTGAGACAAATAGGGTTAAAATAAAGGATTGCAATCACCTAATTACATATGCACTACTTAAAATTTGTTAAATTTGAACCGTATTTCACTTAAAAACAAAAACGCTTCATCACATGTTCTAAACCAACCAATGAAATAAATTGTTGTGGACTGGTTGGGCCACTGAAATTCGTGCGCGAAGTGTCCCAACGGAATGGGACAAATCTTCAGTTCAACCTCCAGCTTGGACTAAATAACTTAACCATTTACTTTGGAAGCAAAATAGCACAATTATAAATTTCCAATAAAGTTAAATTTATAAATTTTGAAATGTCTATGACGAATAACTAGTCGCTTTACCTTCTACGACTGCCAATTTAATTATCCTGACATTTTTTGTGTGGAAGGCAAGTTTGTGTATTATTTAGTCTTCATCGAAGACATCAAAAGCCCGTCAACCATTCATATAAACAAATACACAGCTCAATTTACAACGCTTTTCAACAAAATATAGAAGCTTAGAGTTTTTAAGAAGGTAACCTGTTCTTTGATGATTAGCATGTTTAATACCCTGTGACACAAAGAGACTTTTCATATTCCCCCTCATATAAGTAGACATGTGACATAACTGTTATGTCCTCCTTGTCAGTTACGAGGCAAGCCAGTTTGAAACCAATTTCGTGCCAGCCATTTCTTTCTCTCTCTTGAGGGGGATTTTTTTTTCCTTTTCCCCTCTCTCCATCAGTGACGTTGGAAGTGAAATTTCTGTCATCCCAGCTGCTATCTTAAGGCGTGTGAAATCTCCCAGGCAACAAGCCATGACCAATTGGAGTTGGGGGCCTGGCAGAAAAAGATTCTTCCTGGCTTTGCCTATGGGGATCCACTTTGGCGATTCCCCTTAGCCATTTGTTCATGGGGCACGAGTGAAAAGCAGGGCACTGACCCAGAAAGACGCTCTTCTGGCCAGTGAAAGGTACCCTGTAAAGTGATCGCCTTTCATGAAGTGTTGCCAACAGACTGAACCAAATCAAAGGCAGTCAAATTACTACATAAATCTTCCGTAATGTGGGTTTTATATTTAATATCTCAGTCGTCCGAATGAAAAATGAATTAAAAATTTGCACGCTACCTTCCGAATGTATTAATACGGGTGATTATCTTCTTGTCGTTGAATTATAATCGAATGTCTAAACGTTAATAATTCTACCACTAGTTTTTAAATTATAAATATTACGGAAAACGTTTACCTTCACTCGTCAGTTCAAAATGTGTCGAATCTTCAATTTGCGACAATGAATTTTCAGAAAGTAATGTGGTAAATAGAGACCTGGATATTTAATTAAAATATTTCTAGAATTAGTTTGGGTATGAGGAATTCTATTTAACGTACTCACAGCTGATTTTGTCGTCGTTGGTCGTCGTCGAGTTTCAACGATCAAAATGGCCGACTTAATAGTTCCGCAGTTGTATATTACGTATTAGTAAAATACTGGAAGTCGAATTTTATATGTATGAGTAATAATATTGAAATAAAATTTATCTTTGAAAATATTAATGAGAATTAGTTACGCATTCGACAAAAAAAATTTTAGATTTTTCCGCAATATTAATTAAAGGGGTTTAGAATTTTAAAAATACTTGTTGGGTCGTTGAGGTTATTATAAGCTTGGACGAATCTTTAAGTATTTGACCAAGTTACATAAGTTATACTGTAATTTAATTTCAAATTTATAGTTTAATTTAAATTATAAATCTGTTTATTAAAGATTCTGATGTTTCTAGTAGTTTACAGTTATTTTAATTAATTGAATGTAAACGGAGTATAAATTTTTTTTGGATGAAAGAGCATTGTAAAAAGCTAAAAATTCTATTTCCCAACGATTTTAAATTCCTCCCACTTTAATTTTACTTTACGATGTTTTACACCAAGTTTAAAACTTCCCCCTCTAGGTGTCACTTTAATTTCATTTACAGCTCTCCATCAGAACAAAAGTCTTCAAGAACTATACTTGCAGGTGCAAACTTCCCCTTCCTTCAAAACCCCCACTTCCCTTTTACTCTTTGGTACGCAAGGAATGTCGAAATAGCAGACTGCGAGGTGCCAGTGGCGGCTCCATGCAGTCTAAGGCAAAGAGGAGGGGCAACCCCCAGGCTGTCGTAGGGGAACAGGAGATGAAGGACTTTTATTGTCACCAAGTGGTCAGTTGACTCGTGTATGGCTCTCTTTTGGTTTCAAGAAGTCAATTCCAGGTGAAAAGAAGGGGTAAAAATGAAATAGTTTCATTCATTTCATTTTATTTTCTCAACACATTTACAAAAAGAAGCACCTACACCTTCTAACTATAAAATGTTGCAGAAAATTTTTCAGTAAATAAAATTTACAACTGTTACTTCTTCTTAGGTTTCTGTATGTGAAATATGAAATTAAAAACAAAGATAAAACTTAAAAAGCAAAAAAAAAAAAAAAAAAATGACTGCTACGTGTGAAGACTTGCAGGCAAAGTTTTCCCAAGTAAAAAAAAATTGCGAATATATTGCAAAAAAAAAAAATTGCAAGTAATTGGCCGCTTTTTTTTTTACAAAAATTTCGCAAAATATATGACAATTTGCAAAAATTTTACAAAAATTTAAAAAATTTTTGCATAATTTTTGCAAACTTTAAAAATTTTTTGCATAATTTTTGCAAAATTTAAAATTTTTTTTTGCATAATTTGTAAAATTTTGCAAAATTTTTGTTAAAAAAGCGGCCGATTTACTTGAAAACTAGTTTTGCAAAATTTTTACAAAATGTTTACAAATTTTTACTGCATTCTAAATTATTTTGGCTAATTATTACCTTATTTACTGGCTACAATTTTCAGCTTTTAAAAATAAAATTTAATTTTAAGAGAATTAACACTTTATTAAACAAAAGTTCAAAGCCCCCTATTTATTACAGTAATACTTTTATTCGGTTGTAATGTCTGTAGAACAATTAAGAGAGTGTTTGTAAAAGGAAGCCAGTCCAGGTGCTTAATGACCCCACGTGTGGTTTACTCGGCAATAGATCAAACTGCCAAAGTGACCTAAACCAAAGAAAACCCTATTCAGAATTTGGGGTTCTATACGTGGACCGGGAAAAGCTCTCTCTTTTTTTCTTTTCTTTCTCTCTGGTGCGAGTCTCTTCACGCAGAAAAGCCTTTGATGATCTCCTCCCTATTTTCGAATGCACGTGCGCCAGCCCTACCTCTTTGCCCTCCAACATCGCACCATTGAGTTCATTTAGGTGACACTTGTTATTTTTTGAAGTAAAAGAAAAATTAGTTGGGTCTTAACTGGTTTCTTTTGGATAAGAGTCCACTGAGTTTGCGTACTTTTGATATTGTTAAACTTTTTTACCATTAGTGCATTATGATCTTATGCGAACATGAGTTCTTTTTCAATCAGCACCCACATAAAAAACTGAACATTGCAATAACATGCTCGTGTAAGACAAATTTGATATACTTTGTTCTGATATGTCAATCAACAGATATAAAAACTGTAAAAAAAAATTAAATGGGAAAGTTTTAAAAATCATTACAAAAAAATGTTAAAATTAAGCAGCCGGAAAAAAAAAAAAAATTCAGGTCTATTTTAAATCCCATTCCTAACACGCTTTTTTCCCTTCTCCCAAAAGACAAAAACTGCAATAATGAAGTTTAATTAATGAAACCTCGAATAAGTATGGGTAAGGGAGAAGGTTCTCTATGACTAAAATTCGCTTACATCGTCAAAGATCCCCCCCACCTCATTTCAACAACTACAATTACAATTCAACAATTCAATCCTCTGATTAAAACGAAAAAATTACACACTCAACTCAATCATTAAAAAAAATAAAATACCCAACATTTCATTTATCAAACATACCATTACATTTTTATATAATAAAAATTTCTTTTATTTCACTATGACTTTCTCGTCGTTATAATGAGTTTTACCGTTTTTTTGCAGCAGAAAAAATGATAGGGGGAGAGAGAGGAGAAAATGTACCTTGTCTTCTCTCGGAGGCAAATACGCTGAGATTCGCGGTGAGTTTTTACGACTCACATTTCCATAAAAATTTTATTATATTATGAAAAGCACGTGATAGGCCGACACGTGATGAAGGCAGTGAAGAAAGAAGCCGAAGCGAGTGCAGGCAATAAGAAGATCGCGCGTGGGAATATATATTTGGCTCTCTCTCTTTCTCATTGGACGGAGAAGAGATTTCTTTTTATTCCTTTACCACGTTTTTACACCTTTCAATCCCCCCTCACTTCCATTTTTTTTTTTTTTTTTTTTTTTTTTTTTTTGGATTTTACCAATCTTTCAATTTTAAGAGCGGATTCAAATCATTTCTCTTTTCACTTTGTTATTGCGAAATCATTGGGAAAATACAGCGAGTCACGTGATCTAATTTACCCTTCTCTAAATTTGATTTTTTTTCTATTTCGAATTTACAAATAGAATATTGCAAGGAAATGATTGATGGCCCATCACTCGCACGCAGTGTGTGAAGACGACACACAATTCCCTCCACAGCGACAAAAGCGCCTTCTAACGAGCTTTAGATGCGGCCACACGCCTGCACCACATTTTTCTTAACATATGAAAAATATCTTAAGTGTAACTCTTTGTTTTCTCTGGTAACATATTAAATAAAGTATTGGAAATTTCTTTGGGTCTTGATATTTTATTCTCAGTGAAGAGTTGGAAATTGGGTGGAAGAAAATGTGTTTAAAGTGTAAACAATTTTTAGAATTAAAGAACAAATGGCGCTCTTTGTTGTAAAGAACTGTCAATAGGTGTCGTCTTAGATTGTGGAGTTCAATGATTTGTGAACGAGAGGTCGATTTTCTTTGAAAAAAAAATATGTTTCAATATCCCTATAATTTTATTCTATTATAAACTCGTTAATTATACAACATGAAAACCCCACAATGCTGCTATTTTAAAATTTTAAAAAATTTTAAAAATTTTAACCGGTTAAAATTTAACGTATTCAAAAAAAAAATCGTTCCATTCTATTGAAATCAATATCGTAAAAGCTTCTTCCAAAAAAAAAAAAAAAAAAGAAGAAGAACAGAAAAAAAAGCCGTAATGCAATTATGATGCCATCGCTTCGTCACCAATGCACAATGAGGTGGGCTTAACTCACACTGATTGATATGTTTATATGCTATTCTCAAGTCATCAGGCAGCCAACAGCCATGCGCATGTCTTTTACTCCCCCAACCATCAACTAACATTGGCGAATTATGAGCACATTAGGCAAGACAAATTTTAACCTTGAGAGGCAAATCCTTGAAATGAACCAAATTATCGAAGGGAGAAAAAAATGGCCATTTATCAAAATATAGTTGCACGAGTTACTAATAACAACCAAGAAATCATCAAACACTTTTCAATGAGTGGGTGCGTGATAAGATTATAGAAAAGAATTAAAACCTAGTTAAATCGACACACCTGTTCATCGCAAACAAATAAGTGAAGAAAAAATTATAATTAAACACTTATGAAAAGCAATAAATTACTATCGTATAATAAATTTCCAAATATAAACATTGGAGCTACATAAACTCAAAACACACAATCTGGCGCGCGTTCTACTTTAATGTCCCCCTCCCCTGTTTTTTTTTTTCTCTTCTCCCTTCACCCTTCTCCGACCCGTACAACCATAGGATGTAATTCGTTTCAAACCCTAAAGCTGGACAAATTTAATAAAAAAAATAGTCCAAAAGCGAACGCATGCAGTAGCAATCAAAATACGCGCGGGGAGGCATCAGATTTTGCATGAGAAATGCTCTAGGCCCCCTCCAGAGGCGCTTGAATTCGAGTTTGTGAAGACCCTCGAAGGGTGGAGCAGTGTTGAAATGGCAGAGACGTGCATTCAAATGCGAAACTCCCCCTCAAAAACTGTACAAGAATTTAGTCTGGCATTTCCTGACCTGTTTTGGAATTATATTCAAAATTTTAAACTTTTACTTGTTTTTTTTTTTTTTTACTTTCTAAATATTTATTTTGGAAAATTGTATTTTTTGGTTTGCAAAAGTAACATATAAATGTGAATATTTAAATACATTACTAATTAATTTAAATGTTTAAGACTTGTCAGGTCTGAACCTATTAGAATATACCCAAAAAAAAATTTGCAAAAATTTTACAAAAAAATTTTGCTAGTAATTGGCCGCTTTTTTTTTTACAAAATTTTTGCAAAATATTTAACAATTTGCAAAAATTTCACAAAAATTTTACAAAATTTTTGCATAATTTATTTTTGTAAAAATAAACGGCCAATTACTTGCAAAATTTTTTTGCAAAATTTTTGCAAATTTTTTCACTAGGGTATTCTCTTCAGATGTTGATATTAAGTTTCCTCAGCTGTTTGAAGCTTCAAAGGAATTCACCACAAATAATGTAATTGATTACAAATTTTGTTTTTGGTATCTATTTGTATCTATTTTTGTATCTAATATGGTCGAGAGTTTGGGAAAAACTGATGACATCAATGTAACATTCATTGTATAGGGCTATCACTCTGAGGCGTCTATTTTTTGTAAAGTTTTGCCGTTTGTTTCTGCTATTATGCTATATTTGTAGGTTATTTCAAGTTTTCTCTGGTTTTGGTCAAGTTTTCTCTGGTTTTGGTCAAGTTTTCTAGTCGTTTGTTTTGCACCATTGCCGCTGACGTTAAGCCTCGTTTTATTCTTTCCTTGTTCTTGAATTAGAAAATTTTAAAATAACTAGAGTAAAATCGTAATATAGTAATCTACGAAATTTTAACCCAAAACTATAAAAAAAAAAAATATTACATTATATATAAAAAAAAAATGACTCTTTTAAAATAATTCCTGCATAATTTCCTGAAATATGTAGGCGCAAGTTCTTAAATGTCACTAATTAAGTTCTAGTTGAAGTGTGTGAAATTTGATACAACACAATCATTTTAAAAAGAGTGGAAAAATAGGTAAGAAAAACACTCCCGCATAGCATTGCAGTGCTGCACGCAGCCCATGATCAGGCGGAGCTTTTCAAAAATTCTCTTTATACAAAGAGGCGACGGCGCGTGCATTTGCTCGCGAGACCCCTTTAGGTTAATCGAAGCGCAAGTGATTGGTTGAGTGGGCGCCGACAAGTTTGGTTTTGACGAGGAATTGGTATGTGAGTAGAACCAGGGAAAAGACATTATCTCATAATTACGAGGCAGATCCATTACCCACCAATTACCTCGCTCCCCCTTCTTGTCAATATCCATGCAAATGGAGCAGGAGAAAAAAAAAAGGGAGAGAGAAGAGAAGTTCTCAAGGGCGGAAAAAATGTCCCACTTCATTGAAGGAACCGCCTGATCGACCCAATTTTCCATCGTTGATATAATCAAATCATTTTTGTTCGCTTCGAACATGATCATTAGATTTGCCGCGGAACCTGGTAATAAAATGGAAAATTATTTTTTCCCAGTTACGAAAATGTAACAAAATTGAGAAACCCAAATTGAACACAAGTCCGATAATGTGACAATTAACAGGTGTAATTTTTGATAGTGGAATAGTTTACATTAGCCTAAATTGGATCAAGATGCGTCATTGCACGGATACTAATTAGCGTTCATCATTATTATCATGGATGCAGCGATTATTTATGACACCGATTAGATGAGTTGAGCACGAAAGGAATTAATAGGACAAGAGGATTAATTAAATGCACGTTTCGACCCGATAAAACTCAAAACAGAGCCTTCACCATCAAGGGTCACGTGGGCAAGCGACCACCTGACCCCCGTGTTCGCTGTTTGGTGGGTGGAAATTAAACCTACAGAGGCAACAGATGCCCGCCAGTGATAACTGGCGTTTAATAAGTGTGCTTATGAGTAATGAAGGAGCAACGCGATAATAAATAACTTGGTTTAAAACGCGTTTTCAAGAAGTATGTGATTCATAATGCCTTCTTCAAATCCCCCATGCTTATTATCTAAATTATAAAATTACACATCAATTAACAGCAGGTGTGGCATTTTGCCATAATTAATCCAGTTTCGCTCAAGCTCAAGTACTTACTTTGTGATTGTTTTTTTTTTTTTTTTTAATTCCTCTTAACTCAACCAATTTTACTCCTGGGCAGTGATAGTTTAACTAATTTATTTCATGTTTTATATGGTGATGGTTGTTATTTTTTATATTAGTTAAAAATTTTTGAAAGTATAATAGAAAAAGTTGAAAAATAAATTTAGAGTTAAGAAAAAGGTTAAGGGTCAACTGCACCAACCTCATTAAGACCAAACTTGGGTTTATGTAAACTAGGTTTAATCTTAACTGAGACTGATGCAATCCACCCAAGTAAAAAAATTGACAACAATTGGCCGCTTTTTGTTTACAAGGATTTTACAAATTTTCACATAATTTGCAGTTTTTGCAAAAAAAAAAAAAAAAAAAATGGTCAATTACTTTTTAAAATATTTTTTGCTGGGCACATTTTGAACAATCCCAAGTAAAAAAATTTGCTTTTTTTAAAAAAATTTTTGCAAAATATTTGACAATTTGCAAAAATTTCACAAAACTTTTGCATAGTTTACAAAATTTTGCAAATTTTTTGCAAAAATTTCACAAAACTTTTGCATAGTTTATAAAATTTTGCAATTTTTTGTAAAATTTTTGCAAATTTTTTGTAAAATTTTTGCGAATTTTTTGCAAATTTTTTTACTTGGGATAGATCTTAAAATTCCGCCAATTTGGAACACAGTCGAATTTTAATGAATAATTAAGCTTTACTGGACCCTGAACTGATTCTAAATTAAATGGTAATGTTCTTAAGTTTAGCTCAGAAACAAAAGATTCTTGGATTCTTGGAAGTATTACATTCGGCAGTTACAATTTTATTGCCAACTAAATTCTATTGAAAAAGATAAGAAAAATTTATTCCTGTTAACAATTTGTGGAAGCAAGACATTAAAATTATAATCCGCAAATTAATCTATCCAAGGACCTGTAATCTCAACTGACTTATTAAAGAGCTAAAAACTTTGCCATAATATGAATTTGAGCTACAGCATTAAAAAAAAATCAATGTGTATTTCTAGTGCCTTAATAAATAACAAAAATTCGATTATTTTCTTTCCAGATTTCTATTATCAATCAAATATTTAAAACACAGCAATTATGTTAATTTATCTTTTCCAGGTACCGTTAACTCTCAATAGAAATGCGAGAAAATGGAGGCCATTACAGCAGTCGACACGTGCCGTTTGCTATCAGGATGATTGCAAATTTCGATCGTGATAAAGACGTTGCAGCCGTGAGAAAAAGAATGGGAGAAGAAAGAAAAAATAAAAAGAACAACAGAATAAGAACAGAAAAAACGCAGCAGGAGGGAAAGAGGAAAAAAAAAATCTGCGTGCCAATTATGGAAACGAGGTTGCCTGTTTTAATAATGAGATTTGAAACAAGGATATGGGCGAGATGGCTTGTTTAATCTTATCCTTTTTGCTTGACGGAAGGGGTGGGTTGAAAACGAGGCGCGATGCGTGGGCGGAGAAGGTATTAAGGGGCGTCGGTCGGGCAATCTGGTCCCATGCAGCTGCGGCCCATCGTTAGCTTTTTACGTTGACTGAATAGATGATTGGCTAAAATCGACGACGACAAAGCTAAGTGCGATTAAGATGACGCTCAAAAAAATAAAAAAATAAAAATTATAAAAATTATAAAAAAATAAAATAAAAACAAATTGTAATCTCCCGTTTTCATTGCACAAATCAATTTCGTTTTTTAATTAGAGTTAAAAATGTCTTAAATGAATAGTAATTATTCCGTGTTTTCATATTCTATTTATCATCAAGCGACAGGAAATTTTATCAAATCCTATTTAATTATTATAAATTAACTGATATCAAGTGTAAATATTTATTTAGACCAGCTGAAAACCAATCCTAAATATATAACATAACATTTTTTTTTTTAATTTTTTTTCTCTCTCCGTGCTTAAGTACCACACCTGCGTGATTTAATCTCCAACTTTTCTTCTCCTACATCATTTTTCATCATATCATAATCAATTCTGGTTTCCTTGAGAAATCACCACTTGAGAGATAAATTCGACACGACCATTTAATTTTATTTAGTAAATTTAGACACACATTCCAAAAACCTGCTTTTTTTTTGCTTTCACCCAACTCTCTTTAAATACGTCCTTTCCATCCAGAAACAAAATTACAAAATAAAATTACTTTTCAACACATACGGTTTGAATTGCGATGTAAACATAGTAATAAAACCGATAAGTTGTGCAATCACGTTTTTGTAATTAATAGACAGCAGACCGACCTACAGGGATCGCTTCAACTCTTGAAAACTTGATTTAAAGTACTGTACGGGATTAGTCTAACTAACTTAGATACAATTCATCCTTAATACACGTTTTAACAGATGTTTTGGTAATGGTAAGGCTTACAATATCAGACAAAATAGGTGAAAATGAAGATAAACACCAATAATTAGTGCGAACTTAATTCATACCCTAAACTTATGACGATGTATTGCTTGCGCAGAACAGCAGTTAGGCCGAAGATTCGTTTTGTACGCATCCTGGAGATCTAACATTTTAAAAATGCTTGTCAGAGAAAATAGCGTTGAACTAACCAGGCTACAAAGGAACGACATCGAAAGAGTTTAAAAAATTTAATAAACCCCAAAAGGAGTTTGCCAAACCTAAAGTGTGTTAATCTCAATAATTTTCACCTTTCAATAGGCGTCAAAGAATACCTTATGTAGTAAAACTATAAAAGTGTACAATGGCTATGGGGCTGTACAGTACCCTTTAATAAAATTACACAACTTAAAAAGAATGGAAGGAAAAAAGCAAAGAAAAAACTAAGACCAAAAGATAAATAACCAAATTTTATTTTTGCTTCTCCAAGGAGGCCAGGGAAGGACCCCTCCATAGGGAACTCGTCAGAGACCACGTGTTGTATAGAAAGTTGAAAATACTTTTCTTGCTTCACAATGTATACCTGATCACAGGACAAAACCCCGAGCTACTAGTAGTATACTCAGCAGTACTCTCAAACCTGGTGGAAGTCCAAAAATCTTCCTAAGTTTCTTTTGTGCTGTCTTTTGGTAAACAACTAGGTTATTAAGAACTTTGTGCCGATCGACCTATAGACGTCCCTTATACTTTAGACTCCAGAAATCACTTAAGTCACGCTTATAGCTGTACATCAGTCTTGCGCTTACTGCCATTATCAATCAAAAAATAATTTTCAATAAAGCGAAAACTGCATTTCACGTAATCCACAATATCTAAGAAAAATGCAGCCTAAACTGTATTCAAATAATTCCTACCAAATTCCAGAGAACGACATCAACAATGATACTCCCCTCTTATAGATTCAAATATTGCCTGCTATCTAAAAGTAGCATCAACGTTGCCGTCAATAAAAGAAGAACAATTTTTTTCTTCTTCGACTCAAGGCCTTCTTTTCTTATGCACAAATCGGCATCACTGCATTAGCATAGAGGTCGAGTGTTTCATATGTCTGTCTGAGGGTGGCGCTCCACGGGCAATCCATTTGGATAAAGAAATGTTTCAATGTGGATGAAAATAAAAAAAAAATTTAAGGTGGAATTTATATTTCTCCTCTTTTCTTATACTCATTGTTTTATTTTTATATCTTTTTTCTGCAATGCAATTTCTAAGGTTCAGTGAGAAAAAAGTATAAAAATGGGAGACCAAAAAATCCGGATTTAAATATACGGTGTAGTAAAAAAAAAAAAAAAAAAAAATGTATCATCACTATAGCCTAAAAATCAATTTCCTACAGTTTTTTTAATACTCCTCCGTCTCACATGACAATGTCATTTTATTCAAGTTTTGAAGAAAAAAAAGGGAATAATAAAAAAAAAAAAATAAAATTACTGACAAAAAAAAAAAAATTGACAAATGTTCTTTTTTTTTCAATAAGCCTATTATTCGATTTAAATCCTGTGACAAAGGCAAGACACACATAACAAGGCGAATAATTCGCAGCCGGGGTTGTTAAATCCTTGGCAATGAGGATAAGGGGAAGGAAACAGATAGGACGGGGACTGGAATTGAATCTTCTCCGTGTCTGTCAACATTGTTTTGACAAGGTCTGAGAAAACAACTGGAAAGAAATCGACCCCAAAACAACAATAACTTGTAAGAAAGGTACTGTACATCGTAAAATTGAAAATTAGAAATGCATTTCATTTAACCAAATTGATAATATGTCAAAATAAACTTATTCAATTAGCCAAAAGAAAGAGGAAATAAAAATTTCAAGAGTATCACCCAAACATCAATAAACCAGTACAACTCATCCAACAACAGACTCCTTTCATCCATCATCTGCTGAACCTAAATGATTGGATAGGAGGGGATGGAGGTTGTACAAGAGATGTAAACGTCTGTGGGAAAATGGGGGAGGCAACAAGCGTTTGTCAATTTTCCTTTTATCTCTACGTCTATATATTGGTAACGCGGAGGCTTTTATCCAGATTGCTCACCCAAGCGCGGGGTCACCGACAGATCAGCTGAAAGCTCACAACGGAGGACGCGCGCCAAACCCGTTAACCCTAGACCCCTAGCTACCGCAAACCTCCAGTGTGTGTGTGGGTGGCATGTAGTGATGCAGGGAAGCCTTTTTCCCATCCTTTTAATAAAGGCCACGTGTCCAATGAGAGATTAGTTGGCCAATGTGTCGTTCTTGCCACTCGATCACACTCCTATTAAACTTAATTTTCATCCCTAATCCACTCAGCCACGCGTCATGTGACGTAAGAGCGAGCACGTGGCGTCAATCAGTGGTTTGGCCGCAATCAAAGCACGTGCCTAGCTGCACGCGTCCCATCGCTCAGAGGTGGCGATATTAAACTAATTAGATGTAATGAAACGTGGGGATGAGGTTTCATCAGACTTGATAAAAGAGGAAAAAAAATAAATGTAAGAAAATTAATTACAAGTGCTGTGATTGGTTGTTGTATAAATTTTCGTAAAATCTATAATATTTTTAAAGGGTATTTTTTTGGTAGGAAGATTCAATTCAAATTTTTAAAACTTATTTTCCTCTTTGCTAGACCATTTGTCATTTTTTTTAACTTTCATGTTTTTGCAGTTTGAAGAGGAATATTGCCTTGTTGGACTCTTTTTGACAAGTATCATAATTCAGGAGTCGCAGTCTCGGGCTTGTTCGTCTATTTCCTTTCTTTTGGCAAACCGCTGTGTCATACTTGGTTGGAAATAATTTGATCGACAGTTATAAATAATAGAGAATCTCTCGTTGTAGCCTAATATGAGAAGAACATTTTTATTAACAACACTAATATGCCCCTCTCTCTCAAAAAAAAAAACTAGGAAAGTCAATAACAAAATAAAAACATGTGTGGTCTGTTTGTAATGGATTTTACGTAGATACTTTACAGATTTCTTTTTACCCGCACAATATTTGGTAATTGAATTAACAAAGAAAAAAAAGTGTCTTTGCACGCACCAGTTTTTAAAGTTCTAACCTAATAAAAGCGATACGAGATTCAGTACTGACATCTAGGAATTGAAAATTGTACTAGTCGTTTCGGCAGGCTCCCCTAGGTAGCAGTATGCAACAAGAACACTTGCAGTGGGAATTAAAAAATATCGGATCCACGATTCAAAACCGATATATCGAAAGTTAGAGCACCGATACCGATATGTTAAAATCTGTTTTCATTGGAAAATCAAAAAGATAGTAAGGGAAAATGTTTATCAAAAACGTAAAAACAGTTACCAAACCCTGTTTACTACCCCCCCCCCCCTCCCCCAAAAAAAAGTGGGTGCTATATCGCAATGAAAGTATCGTATCGGTGATAATATCGCCCGTTATTTTCCTAAAATATCACCGAAATCAATAAAATATCATTATTCAACCTGTTGCCCAAACCAATCGTAAGATATGCCGAGTGTCACTATGTTTTTATCTACTGTACGTACTCGAAACTAAACTTACTTGTTAGCAGCAGCGATAACAAAAGAGGAGCCGCTCTACCCGACATTGACGTGTCGTGTTACAAGTGGCGAATTCAATGGCGAATATTGGAAACTTTTTCGCACCAGGCGCCTAAAACCCTAAACCCGGCCCTGACGTCTACAATTTTAATTACAGAATCATCATTTCACAACCACTAATTGACAGTTTGAAAACTGGAATTTATTAGTCCGCCTTTTAACAGTTTTATGTTTTTATGTCTTCTTCTTCCATTAAATTTTCTTCCGTACAACAAAATACACAAAATTTAAGTAAGTGAGATTTTTAATTATCAATAAGTCGGAAATTCCAAAACATATTCGACAACTTTTTTAATGTCCGCATCAAGTTAAATCGTTGCAAGAGTGACCAAGAGTGAGAAAGAAAGACAGAAAAAAATGAAGCTTAACGTCGCCAGCGGCTCCCAGGGCGAGATAAACATTACAACGATATTAAATATTATAAAACAAAATAAACATTTTGTAAAACAAGACAAATTTGATTTAGACGAACCTTTTAAATAAACACAATAATTATTCTTTTTGATGTACGACTTAATTTTTGTGATGTCATTTCCCGTTATACAATCGCAATCCTCTATCACCAACTCTTTCAAATCATTTTCCCTGTCGATCAATTTGAAAATTAATTTCTTACTTATTCCGTCACACTTAACAATTTCAAAATGAGTTAAACTCTTCAAAGGATTCACTCTCCTTAATATTCTAATCATGTCTACATACGTTAGATGACGGCTATATTTAATTGTTAATTTTTTTAATTCTAAACAATTTCCAAGTAGAAATTTAAAATTCCTTTTAGAGATTTGGAAACTCTCTCCCCATTCCCCTTCCAAACATAGCTCAAGACTAACCAATTTACTAAATGCAGTTGGATAAACGTATCTTGCCTTAGGAATGATGGGCCAGTAGATAACTTCAACTAATCCTAGCTCTTTTAAATTTGGACACTCCTGACCTATAACTTCTAAATCAACCTCAATAAAACGCAAAAAAAGGCTGGACAATTTTAGTCCAATAGTACCTAAATTATAAATTGATGGCCCAAAATCTATGTCAAAGGAAATACTTTCGAAATTTGATAGTTCAGAAAGAAATTGGGAAAAATCTTTCACATTTTTAAGATTTCCATTGCGTACATGGGGACAACATTTAGTTATTAAACTCAAGGTTTCTTTTGGAATTAAAAGCGTATTTATGTCAGGTAATTCGCACAATTGAAATTCTGGGTATGGTGGTCCTTTCACTTTTTCCAATAACGTGCGAAATGCTAAAAGTACTGCTTGGCAACTGAACACTCTTAACTGCTTCAAATTGAATAGGGCAAATAAGCAACCTTTACTAGTCACCTTCCCACGCAACATTAAAAATTTAATGTTGCTACCACCTGACTTTGATTGAACCAACCGGTGAACACCCTGGTCGCTAATTCTCGAACTTTGTAACCGTAGAACTTCGAGTTTGAAACAGTAGTCGCCAATTTCCTGCAGAATATCATCATTTGCCGAATCTTCGTCATAGATATTCAGAACTCGTACGTTGGGAACAGAACGAACCAACTCGAGTAAATCTCCATCTGGCAACAGTCCAGTGTAATCCAATGTTAAATGCGTAAGATGCTATATAAGCAAATTATGTAAATGATTTGAACTTAACTTCATTCTATCAGTACCTGACACATTTTAAACACTATATTCAGTGTCTCCTTAGTAAATTGATCAGAGTTTTTTGGAAAATAAAGTTTCAATACTCGAATGCCACTTCTCATCAATCTGTTTCTGTCTCCCAAGTGACGCATGAGAGATTTTTCATCGTCATCATGGAAAAGGAAGAAAAGTGTTTTGCATGTTTGGATTATGCAATTTTGGTTGACTGTGAACATTGTAGTTTAGTAAATAAAATTTTTAGAACTAATGTTTTTTTTACGGATGTATTGTAATGCCCCAGTGGACTCTAACTTCTCATTCCGTATTTTTGTGTTGTATTCGTTAAATTTCAGGATTTCTTCATCGTATATTTGCAACAAATCTTCACAAATCTCCCATGCTGTTAAAAATTATTTTTAGAATAGTTACCATTTTTTAAATTAAAGTTCTGCTTACGGAGTCTTTGTAAATCCTCATTGGAATAAGTTGAGAGGTTGGCGGCTATTGCAGACATACAAATTGTTTGTAGTCCTCTCACTTCATTCAATTTAGGCATTTTAAAATAATTGTTTACTCGATCATAGACGTAAGGCCTAACCACATCGAATATACTTGTTGTTGTGTTTTAGAGACGTCTGGTGAGATTTATCCTTAATCTCAACGGATTTAAATTTATCACCACCAGGCGTGGTTTTATCACGTCTGGTTCTGCAGTAACTGTAAAATGCAAATACGACAAATGATTTTAGGGTATAATTGCTTGCAACGGTATGGCCACCTTTTGTATGTTTGGCAACACCCTGAAATGAGGGCGTAGACGAAGAACTTACTTTTGACATCTAGCTAGTTGTTCAGTTACTCCATATTATTTTGGTGCAAATGAACACCTTTAATTCTAACACCATTTAAAGTTGTGCATTTACACTACTTCCTGTGGTGTGTAGAAACACTTTAGTGACCTACACCAGCCATTGTGTATGTTCACCCCTCAGATGAAATCTTTAAGTCTGTAAATCATGTATAGATACTACATATGGTGCACACGAACGCCCTTAATGAATCACACGGCCATACCCTAGAGGGTGAATGGGCACCATGAGATGGGTTTGGGTTAACTGCTGAATGGTGTAATCATGACGTCGTGTTTATGACCTATTATCTATTATGTCATAAACAACATTGTGGCAATGCAACCAATTAACATCATTTATTAGCCCAAATTTCTTGGGATTTAGTGGTGCCATTACTGCGTATCACGTGTGGCAACGGTTAAACCACAAGTAAGCCAAGATGGCTTGAAATGAAATGAATGCACACTCAAGGGAGTGTGAAATCAGAAGTAAAGATATTAAAAATGAGACGTGTGTAATGCTTGGAAAATTTGATCAGTGATTGTTTACCACTTAAATTGAAATTAGTTTTCGCATAAACATGATCATAAACAAAAACAGCTCACTGCAAATTGAAGCCAAGTAAGCTAGGCATCCAGCTAATCAAAGTTGTGAGATAA
>JAQGAS010001186.1:0-24037 GCA_034686365.1 Pachymerium ferrugineum | reverse complement strand
CGCGTCGGTACTGCCGGATGGAATTCCATCCGGTAGTACCGACGCGCCACCATTATTACAACTGCGGCCATTATTAGAACTGCCGAAGCGAACATCGCCCCATTGTTACGATATACCTTAACGCTATTCTAGTCAGCTGCGATAATGCATTGTTAAAATAACTACAGCGAAGCACATGTCTTTACTGTAGTAGTTGCACTACCTTTATGTTAGCTCTTGATTTCGTCTTCGATAAAGAATCGTAGTATAAACAGTGACTATTGAAGTCGAGTCACAATATTGGATATAGCACACGCTAAAGAAAATTTGAAGATTAACCTCTCCGGCAACTACTAAGATCATAACGCGATTATACACACAACATAACGCACAAACTCAATCCTGCATAATCTTATAATAGCACTATGACAAGTAATAGGGCTTAATGTCATCAGCTACTGATATCTAACGTTACCTACCACAAATCAGAGTATTTAACGATACACTATTAAGCTTAATTACAAAGTTGCATGCTCCTACGATATATTCAGTGAGTTAAAAGCAAAACAGTCAGGTAGAATATCCACTAAGTCTTCAGAACATACTGGTTTATTTAACACCAACTTATTACTGCTGCTAATACTAATCACCACCAGGGGGCATGACCATCTACTCTTCAGCAGATTAGGTGTATGTACCTTCCCGAGGATTTTTTTGCTTTTAAAGACAAGAGGAAAACAAATTAGATTCAAGAGATGCAACACAAGTAACCAACAAAAAGCGAAAATGAAAGATGAAACACTTGCCTGTAAAAAAAGCAACATTATCAAGGCAGTGTATCAGCAAATTCTGGTTGAAAATAACCTGCACTCGAAATTTATTCTGCTACAAGATAAAGAGGAACACTTAAGCGACTTATCTTCTAAACTCTCCCATGTACCTACCCACAATTCCGTGTTGAAGAGGTAATTTCCTTTTTTTCAATGGCACCAACATCTCTCTGTGTGGGCGGGTCCTCTCAGATTGGCAGGAAATGAAAGAAGAGCTTGTACAGCCAATCTAGCAACACGTTTATAGGGAAGAGCCAAAAATTCACCCCTTTAACACTATCTGTATAACCTGACTCTCACAAACGGCTTCTAATTAATTTGGGGTCGGAGAAAATGAAAGTAGAGAGGAAAAAGAAGCAAAAATTGATGTGGCAAGATGCACATGGTCGAACAAGGCACAAATTATTGGTAAATTGATTATATACTTTGTGGGGAAAATAATTTCGGTGGAGTTATTACAAGAGCACTTTGGAGATCGACAACTAATTTCTATTCAAATATTTGGAAATTACATTTAAAACAGTTTGGAATTAATTAATTAAGCGAGCAAACAAATGCGATGGAAATGAAAAGCCTTGTTCCATCTCTTTAAAAATAGAATATTTTTTCCCCTTCTTTTTCTTCAAAAGAGGCAATTCAATCAGGTTTACTCGACTGTTTTTAGTGTTTCCACTGAATTTGCATCGCCACGCAAGGTTCTAACCCCTGGCTCCACTCTAGCAGCAACCAGACCAATAAGAATTTAGCCGCTTTAAACAAACTCTTAACTAGACAACGCTAAACATTTATGTAGTGTTCTCCCTGATGTATTACATTAATTTAAACTTTTCTTCGTTGTAATAGAAACTGTCGAAGTCAAATTACAGACAAAAATATCTTATACTAAACAAGCCGGAAAGATGTGGAAGATAAGAATACAGTTTAAAGTAAGAGTTTCACGAATGAAGAAACGAATATTGTAGGGAAAAGAAGAAAGATTTTCACCTTTCTTTTTTTTTTTTTTTACAATAAATTCTTTTTTTCGTATTCGAGATCATTGCGCTTCGCCATCACCGAAATCTGGATGTGACGTAGGCAAAGCTGATATGTATGTCGCCGACTGTTGACTGCGTCATGCACTGTCTACACACAATTCTGCAGACAGGAATGTGTTAAACAATGTCGGCTGAGAACACATTAGTAAAAATCAATACTGTAGAAAATTGTGCGCACATGTAAGCTTTCTTCTACAGACAGACCCGCAAAATATTGTCTGCAGGAAATATGGAGAAAGCAATTACTAAAACTTCAGTAAGCAGTGCCAATTTGTGCATAATTCTGCAGAAAATTTATGCGCGGAAACTTTTGTGCAGACACTATGCAAACAAATATCCTTTTTTTCTGCAGAATTTAACACCCATTTCACCTGGCAGCCTTAGTCCGCAGTATACCGGCTGGGGACACGATTTTCAGCTTTGACCACGTCACATTCAGATTTCGGTAATGGCGAAGTGAGAAATTCTGGAAACAAAAACACAGCTAACGGGAATTTATTGTATAAGTAGTAAGCTTTCACTTAAAAAAGTGAATGCCTGAAAATATACAGCTTTTTTTACGTCTTACATCTCCAATACTCGTCTTGTTCGAAACCCTTACTTTAACATCGCCAGCAGCTACGGTACACTACTAATAAGAAACGAAAGTAAAAGCAATTATGCAATGGTACATTACGGTACAGATACAAGTCAAAATAATGCGTAACATATTACAGTTCTGAAGACGAATAATGACAGAGGCCGTACGATAACTGACCATTAAAAGCAAAACTGCTTAAATGCTATTAGAGAAGATGTTGAAGCTACAACGATTTACACGTAGTTCAACCTTTATTACAATATTCCATCGATTGCATCGATCGATTTACCAAAGTGGGCCTAAGTCTCCCCTTTTCCACCAACTTTGAAGCTATAAAAAAAAGGTCTGGATTTAGGATATAATGCACACCTGCGGTAGAATTGTGGGTTGACATGTTTCAAAAAAGTTAGAAGCCAAGTTTTCAAAGTGAAAATTTAATATACTGGCAGGGATTTAATAGACTCTTGCGAGCTTTTGTCTTTGCCATCATTAAGGGGGCGCAACGAGCGAAAGTACAAACTCATAAAATCATGTACAAAGTTCATTTTGAAAAATACTTCTATCCATTTTGGCTGTAAATCAAAAATTCGCCAGATTTTTCATCACACTAATCTGTATCGATCGTTGATTGACGACATATTTTTCCTTCCCCTACTATTTACACTGGAGCATTGCTACGGGCTTAAACAAAAATTTTTTTCCGCAACCGGAAAGGAAAAGAATAGTTTTCCTTGTGTCGTAAAAAACAGAAAAGGAAAAGTTGGTTATCTGAGGTAATGGACCACATTGAGGTAATGGACAGACTGTAAATTAATGAACTCTCCACTTTGGCATTCTGTCTCTTTTAATTTACCTTTTTTTCCCCCTTTTGTTTTCTATTTTGTTTGAGAGAAGAAAGACTAGAAACGTTTCTCTTTAAGAGTCATCTGCAGTAACTGCATCAATATTGTAGGGTCCTTTGGACAGTATAAACCCTCGTGTGTGCCTTAGAGGTTTTTCCTTATCTGACGAATGGACAAACTGGCAAATACGCTCTCTTCTTTATGGATGCTACTTCACCTGGTTGGCATACAAATACAAAAATTTGAAAAACTAAATGCAATAAATTGAGGGAAAAAAACGTAAATTTTCATTCAAATAAGAGGACTTCGATTGATTATTCGTCAGTGATGTTTTCTTTCTATTATTATTATTATTAGAATATTTATCAAGAATTTTTACTTTCCTTTAATACGAAGAAATGTGAAGTTTAATGCTGCCACAGCAACTGCTAAGGTCATATGTGGAAAGATGCGCATTAATAACAACAGCAATGAATGTAGCTATTAATGTTTCCGTTCTTTTCGTAAATTCTTGGAAAATATCACACAAAATTCGCCATTTTTTAATTTGAAAGGGAAGAAAAAATATGGAGTTTTAATGCGATGTCATATGCGGGAAGATGAATGTTAATACTAGCCTTAAAGCTAGATACACAGGTCATCACTAGGAGCAGTAGATGAACAAATGTAAACATAAATACGTCAAAAAATGAAGAAATAGTTTTGTGTTGACTGTTACATTCAATATTTGATCAAATGACCATCTTTTCAAACAAGTCAATTACGGTTATCCACATTTTTCCGGTTTGAAAAATGGAGAAAATGCAATTTTTCTAAGCAGAGGCACAGCTAACAAGCACTAAGACGTGCGGCAACATGAGTGTTAATAAAAGCAGCAATGATCACGATGTAATTGCACTACACCTAGTTGAACTGACAAATAAATGAACAGATATGAAGAGAAATTGAAGACAATTGTCTTTCAGTACGGGTGTTTGATCACTTTTAATTACTTCAATTTGACTGGATGAAAACGAAAAGTAGAGCTTAATGCAGCATTCGCAGTGACCAATTAAAGAAGCAGAACTCGTTAGCGAAGAGTTGCAACAATGTAATAACTAAAAATAGAAAAAGAAGAGAGTTAACCTAAGGATTGCAAAATGAGAATGAGCAGGAATGAAAATGAATTTTAACTCAACTAGGACCGTATTGATTTTTTTTAATATTATCTATTCGTCCGTCTAAATTCGCTTACTTCATCATTTTATCCAAATGCAAACTGCAGACAAAATTAATGGGAATCGTTCTCGAAGTTATTAATTAATTTGAGCAAGAAGGAATCTAGCTGGATGAAAAATCCAAACATCTTTTCAAGATGTTAATCTTTTGCTGTGGCAAATGAACCAACACGCTTTATGTAAAGGTTGATTTACAGGTTTTGAAAGAGATAAAAAAAAAAACATTCCACGTAATTGAAAAAAAATGTTGTAACAATAGCACAAAAGAAAAGCGTTTGCTAAGTAGATTTACTTGTAAGGAAATTAGCTTTAAGATTATTGATTAGCAATTTTCTTGTTGTTACAACATGAGCATGCTAGATTTAGGATAATGTTGTTTCATCTGTGTGGTTTGTCTGCAATCGAACCATCTGCGGTACCGTAATGTATAGGCACCTACCGCATGACAAGAAAGCAATACAATCTGATTTCATATCAGCCAAAACAGAAATTTTCTTCTGGATAATATTGGCACTTTTCAAAACTGGATTAACTAGATACAGGGGGAGTTTTTCTTGTGAAATCAAATAATTTTTTTTCCCTCTCTCCAACAAGTGAAAATGGATTTTCTTTTTTCTTTTTTTTAGGTAATTCAGTTGGTGTTGTAAGTGTGAATTTGGTCGTCAGGGGAGGGGTGAAGAAAACGGTTATTTGCTTGATTTAAGTTAAAATGAAAATTGAGTTAAGTTTTAGTTTTGTATATGATTTACTTAGGGGTGAGTCACACTGTAGCGACTCTTTTAAATAAATCAGAGAATGGAGATTGAAAGAAAAAGGTAAACACGTTAAAAGGAGGCAGAGTGTGTCGAATTTGTGCTTCTGACAGGTCTAAAGCACAAAACGTGTAGAGTAAAGGCATCCAATGGCAGTCAACCTTGGCCTGGTGAAACCCGAGAACGTATCAGTCAGAACTGGGTCTAGTCTAAATCGTTGTTAGAGTAAATGTTAGTCACATTACTCAGCTTTTACAAAGATATCCCCTTGAAATGACTTCCTTCTGAACCCTTCAGGTTACAGATTAAAAATAACTGGGGAAGTGATATCTTTTATTATTAGTGTGCTTGATATTGCAACTGTTTTATGCTCGGGTGTAAAAGACAAAACGCTTTAACAGTGAATTTATGCCTTGTACGAACCAGGCATAACAAGCAAATTAAGGATTAAATTGAAACAACTTAAGATGGTATGACAACAATTTTGTAATTTCAAATAACATTTTGTTGGCATTTGTGAAATTTGCTCTTTAATTACAAAAATGGGGATTTTGTGGAGAGGGAAAAAAACTTTCATTAGTTTTGAACCAAAATGGTCGTTTTGTTTACCAAAGAGATTGAGAATTTTATTAAGAGCTAATAAAAATTTTCTAAAAATTATGTCACACTTTTCCTGCTACATGTCACACGCATTAGAATAAACAGAGTTAATACGGAAGGGAAAATGACACGCAAATCGGATACTTGAAGAGATGGAAAACGAGGTGATTTTCAAACACACGAGTTCATCAATGTCTGAAGTGTAATTATGAAGACAAATGCATTTCTAACGTTTGACATTGCACAGCCATTTCAAAGAAAATGAAGAAAAAAATTGTAATAGCTGACTTGGGAAGATGGGAGAGAAGAAAAAAGTGAACTTGTAAGAGTTTCTGACAAGATGAAATGGAAAAGGAAAAGGAAAAAAAATTATAAAAGCTTGTGGATTTTGCGACAATTTAGAAAAAAAGGTTAGTGGTAGATTGATTTTAGATTCATATTTACTTCCCTCAACGAATTTAACTTTTAGATGATGTAGAACTTTCTCCCCTATTGAAATAGTTGGTTTGATCGGTTTTCCTTCTAAGTGATGTAATTAGGTAATGATGTAGTTCAAGCTGATTGATTGCTAACAACTTCTGAATAATCTGGATCATTACAAACAAAACACAATCCAAATCCAAGAACTCAATTGAAACCTCATTCACAATAACTCTGCAAACACTTCTGGTGATGATTAACTCAATTCAACAACGGAGCTGCAGAAAAGAGGTCTCGAACTAGCACTTAAGACGCTACAAATGGCAACAGCTGATTATAGTCCTATCTCTCAAATGAATTAATTCAAGACTGGCATAATGAATGATCAGTTGACTCTTCTACATCCACTGCTGGTTATTTTAGGAAACACCAATGACAGCAGCGACACAAGTGTTCTTCCTGTCAACTAAACATATGGAGTGGTTATGTCAGGAGTCTCAGCTGGACATTAGATATCATGATAGTTTATGACTTCAAGTCTTATTTCGATATGGCTGATTGTTTTTCCTATTTATAAAAGTCATATTGACTCATTTCCGGTTTGTGTGATTTCCATAGCCTATGGTGACAGAGCAAATAGTTGGGACTATTTGATATAATATTTGACACAAGTCAGCAATACCTTCAATTTTAGGTCGTTACCTATGAAGAAATACACTCTAAAATAGATTTAAATTAAGTGCACTGTAAAGGTACGTTCACACTTGTGTTCACACTGGACTTAACGTAAGTTTGTTCACACTGGACTTAACGTAAGTTTGTTCACACTGGACTTAACGTAAGTTTGTTCACACGCAACATGAAGTGTGTGCAAAGAAAGAGTACTTTACGTCTGAGCAGCCTTTTCAACCCAATTGTGGGGGTCAGTGGTTGCTAGGCAATCCCCCACTTCACCCTATTGACCCCCACTGGTCCAACTGATCCCTACGCCCCCTTAGGGGAAAGGTGCTTCTGATTGGTGGACTTAGCAAACTTAACTTAACTTAAACGTGCATTTTTAACTCGAGTCAAACAACACGTCCACGTTAAGTTGGCCTTAATTCAATCCCACAATGCATCACACCACTAAGTTACGTAAAGTTATCCAGTGTGAACACAAGTGTGAACCTACCTTAAAAGATGCAAAATGCTCCACTACATAAAAGGTAGTATTATATCTTCACAACGAGCTGTACAATGGGAAATAGTTAATGTAGGTGCAACTACGTACCTTTGAGGTAAATGAGCTACTGTATCCATTTAGAGATCTAAAAGCCCCTCTTTTTGGTCAACTTAGACCCTGAAGGCCCCGACAGGTTAAGTTGCGCGGACTTTACCTTCCTATGTTTAGTGGTTTTTGCACCATTCAGAAATTGGCTACTTTATTGAATGTGTATCTACTCCATTTGGGTACTAATTTACACCTTGATTACCACGATTGCTTTAAAAAGGCATCTTTAATGATTGAATGATCAGTTTTTACCTTTAAGATAGTTGTTACTGCCTTATAGATTCCACATTACTATATACCTTTTGAGGTGCGTCAATTTAAATGCACACTTTGCATGTATACTGTTTGAGGTGGTCTTTACCACTCTAATTTCAAAAATGAAGGTTCTACCTTACTTTACTTGCCTTAAGTAATATTCCATGGTGGTTAGCGGCTACTGAGACCAAACACGACCGGACAACAACCCATATCGATACGAAGTTAAGTCAGCGCAAAATCATAAACCGCAATCACTAATGACTAATAGCTGTATAAAGAAGAAAAATGATTCCAGGTGACTGCTGGTGGTCATACACATCATATACAAGACAAACTATCCACACACAGTGAAAAGAACAAGAAAACCAGAAGCATTTGCCTCATATACTTGCAAGTCATAAGTTGTTACTATTATGCATCACTACACATCTCCCTCTCTGGACAAATTCAGCACTCATTCTTTGTAATAGCACCACACGTCGTGCTATGCAGTACCAAAATGGAATGCAGCACTGTTAAATAATGTGACCCAGACCGTAAGAACAAGACTAAATGCTGCCCGAAAAAATATTTTTTTAACCGCACTCTCAAGTCTTCTTAATCGCAATTGGGATTCCTTTTAGAGAAATAAATTGTTAAAGTAGCAAGCCGGAGAAAATATTTAGCACTTGCTTTAATAAACGGAATGGAAGTGAGTATGTAAAGTGGGAAGGTAGGAAAATTACCTCGCAGACAATTTTCGTGTAGAAAGGGTTACTTTAAGCCTAACCTGCAGCTGGTCGAGGAAAGAAAAGTTCATGCAGTACACCGCTGCAGTTTTCTTTGGCGTGTAATGGAATAAATTAACCTGTTTGTAACCCCCAACACGAGTAACAAGGAAAATGGAATTGCTGATATATTCAGTCTCAACGCCACATTTTTACAAACAATTAATGATTTTTCAAGTAGAAATAACCAAATTATGTAAAATGTTCATTGGATTGCAAAATGAGAAGAAGATGAAAAAAACAACATGAAAAACAAACATTTATTAAAGTCCAAGTTTGGCTTCTCCTGCTTCAAATATCATCAACTGCTTGCCACCACCCCATCTTTCTGCATTGCCAACGTTACCATAGCGACACGAATGACGTCAGCATCCAGGAGCAGCTCGACTCTATCAAAGCAGAAGGATGAAATAATCTTAGCGTCGGATTCTCTGCGCCAAAGTCTTTTCTCACTCTCCCAAAATGCTGGCTTTTCAGCTTTTGACATTTGACCTTTTTTTTTTTCAACGAATAATGATTCTTTTTATTTTAAATCGCCAGTTTTGTGAAAAAAATATTTTAAAGCCAAAGTATTCTTTTTTTTCCTCGTGGGAATTAAAGTGGAGGATTTGTATAAGGATTTGAGGTTTTGGACCACCGATGACTCAATACACTTTTTTTTAAAAAAAGAAGAAGAAGAAAAGAAATCCAAGGCAATTTTTTTGATGTGGGTAAAGTAAATAAAAATGGATTGTGACGTTGGTTTTGTGATGCTCACCTTGTACAACACGATCGGCACAGAAAATACTGTACGTGTTCGCGGTTTTCCTCCTGAGATTTTCTGATGACTACTGGACCTTGAGAGAAAAGGAACATAAATAAAACGAAAGCCACATCCATCTTTGCGCTTTCCAATTTGTGCGCTGGGAATTTTTTATAATGCTTTACGGGAAAAAATTGCACTTGGTAGGAGAATAACCAACGAAGAAGCGACGTTGATGAAAACGGATTTTTCGTGAACGAAAATAGAAAAAGAATTATAAAATTGAGATTAATACAAGTGAATTGTTCATTCTCTTACATAGATGAAGAGCATCAATTCTTAACGTGCAGATATTAGGCACCACCGACTTTTATTAACCAATCCTTACAAAAAATTTAACCAGTTTTATTTAAAGATGGAGTACACGTTCATACGCTAGGGATTCAAACTACTATTGACAAAATTGTTCCTAGAAGAAAAGGATAAAATTTGAAGATAACAAGAACAAAGACACTAATGTGACAGAAGAATCTGAAAGATTATTGTGGAGGAAACAAGAAAGAAAATAAAATTGGGTCTTTTCATCCAGCCACATCATCTCTTCTTAGCAAAATTAATAATAAGCAATTTGCCCAACTCGATTCGAATCTTTGAAAAGTGCCTTAATTTTCGATTCGAAGCACTGAGGTACACCACAATGAAAATTAGTCCTGAAGCACGTTTGATGTTAAAAAGAAACGTTCTACTTAATCATAATCTAATAACTCGTTGCCAACATTAATTAATTTGGACGAGAGTTACGTGTGCGGCTAAAATTTTTTCTTAAAGAAAAAAGTGTTACAAGAATCAATAAACAAGAAATTTAAATATTTTTTAAATAAAAAAGAAATAATAGCTGATGATCATTCGACTACGTGATTTGAAAACATCCATCTCGCATAATACTCAGGCAAAGAAAAGAAGAAGAAAAAAAATGGATGGAAGAAGCCGGAGCGGAAAGAGTCGTAAGATAATGACCAGGGAATACAATTTGCATTCGTACAAGTTGGATTTGCTGGCTTGAAAAGCGCTGCAGGAATCATTTCCCACACGTTGTCTTAATATCCTTGTCTGTAACACGCTTCTCCCAGTAGGGAACACCATTAGTATTAAGTTTATGGAGACAGCCTTGTGCTGTATCTATGTGCACTCTCAATTAAATGTAGAGATAGATGAATTTAGTTTACCCTAAACAAATGAGTTGTTTAATTTAAACTTACATCTTATTTTTATTGCTTTGTTTGTAAACATGAAATTCAAATTTAATCTTGTGTCTTGCGAATGGTCATTTCTTTTATCTCTTCTTGTTGCACTCTTCCATCTATCCATTCGCAGAAGGAAATGTCATCACTTGCAGAAAATGGATTACTCTTTGGATGTTGAGGCGGTGTATCTAATGTCTGCAATTCTGTTGGTAACTGATATTCATTTCCAAGTATCTTGTGTTTTAGCTGGTGTTTGAACCACTTGCTTTCTCAGAAAAAGGGAGAAGAAATGAAGTAAAGCTGAAAGACACAGTGAATGAATTGAATATTTAAACAGCAAACAAAATTCTTTTTAATTACAGTTACAATTCATCAATACGTATTCAACGTTTACTTTAGTTCTTGAATTAACAATACAAAGGTTTTGTTATCCTATGACTTATGGAATAAAATGAAAAAGAAATGAGGCTTAACGTGGCCAGTAGCTACTGAGGACGGGACAAAGCCGTGTCAATACAAGTCGAAAAACCACCGAGTCAAATAAGATATCACAACTGAAGAGCTCTTGGTGTTCTAAGCTGTATGTGAAGTAGTAAATCCAAGTCAAAGGTCAATGCCTTGACCTTAAAAAATTGAAATGCAGTACAGATATTTATTATATGCAAAACGAAATGATGCTCAATGTCACTCGTATATGATAACACCATATGAAACATTACCAAACATACAAAAAGAATGACAATGGATCGACAAAGAAATCCGAACATCGACATATTTTTACACGAAAACTAATCAACAACCTCAAGAGAAGTAAAGAAACGAGAAATCAATAGAAATCCAAGACATTTGAAGGAAATTAAGATTTAAAAAAAAACTTTTGATTAATTTCCCAGTTTGCCCAACAAGAAGCACTCCAGAGTGCCAAAAATGAGAAACTAAGCACACACAGCACGTGAAAGAAGAAATAAAAATGGCACCAAAGATTCTTCAGTTGCATCTAATTGCATTAACTTGTTTTTTGTAATGCAATTCTTTTGTTCACGTTCTTTTTCTCTTTTCCATTCATCGGGGAGAAATTTAGGCTTTAAATTGAAACTTAACTAGCCCCAAACGATGTTGGCAAAACCAATCGTCTTATTGACGGTTGAATTGAGGAGGAGACGTAAATATTTAAATAAAATCTTAAGCTTACTGCTTGTCCATTTTCCTGAGGCGACCAAAATCTTGAACGATTGATTTCTCGTTACTCATCCTTTATGAAGGCCCAATTTGAGATTGAAGACCTTTTGGTGCAAGTGCCTCGCTCGGCATACCACATGCCAATCTAAAGCCTTTTCTTTCATACAACGCCATGAAAGGAACTCAAAAAATGTGAAATAGGCCAAGTGATTCGCTGAGATTTAATTATTTTGTTTTTGTTGGATGATTTGCAAAGTGAAGAGTTATTCTGATTGGTGCATTTGCCTAATTGGCATTTGAACTTTAAAACTAATTATTATTCGCAATTCTATCCAGGTCAATATCATGCAGATTAAGGACATTTTCACAACTGCTGCAGTAATTTCATTTAGTTAGGTTTACATTGCATAATTAAAGCACTACTTACCATTTGTAATTTCTTCTTAGAACTATTGATAACACTAGGAGTTGGAATTGGTTACGATTCTAGAAAATGTCTAAAGGGCTACTTTAAATGGGGCTGATTGACTTTTAAACTCTGAAATTTTGGCTTTTGGTTGGCCTAGCGGTGATGAAAGGTGATAGACTGCAATACCGGTGATTTCCTGACAGTTAAACCTGAAATATTTATTGACTGCAACATATTTAAATAAAAAATATGAAAGAAGAATAATTACTGCAATACACCCCTGTGCTTACAGCCACAAAAACTAAAATTTGACAAAAAAAGAGAAAGAAATTAAGTTTAATATCACCAGAGGGGCTCCAGACAGTACAACAACATATCTGTACTATGTCAAGTTAGTATAATAACTAAGAGCTATATTAAACTAGAGCTCCATTCGGCTACCGTAAGGAGACCTGGGGGAGGACCAGGCGTTAAAGAGGAAGGCATGTGGCGATAGAAAGTTGGATATGTTTTGAAAAAAATCAGAGAGGTGTTGTCCTATGAATTGTATTCAGTGGACTTTTGCGCTAGTCTTTTCGGTCATTCCTCGGTAACATTCGGATATTGCAAACAGGGCTTGACTGCAACATAATACTAATCGTTTGAACTAATCAAAAAGAAGTATGACTATGAACTTTTTTGTATTAAAGCCCATGAATTTTTATTCTCCGAAGAAGAAAGTTGAATGTCAGTCGATTTATGTTATGCATTAGCCATCAAATAAAAAAGCAACACATTCTGTTGTCTGCACGGAAGAAAGATGAGCTCCCTTCAGTTGACAGTGATCAAAAGCTTCCCTCGAGATGCTTTCCTGCCCTACTCATGTGCCATGCCGGCAATTGGGAGGCTTAACTTAAAACATTCAAAAATTCAATGGCGACGCATCGCACACGCTCTAATTCAACTTCTGCATAAATTGTACAAAGTGCTTTAATTAAGTTTTTAAGCACTGCCGTACCAGATTTTTTATCGTAGAAAAAATAATTCCACTTTAAACAGCTGTGGACTTGACATGAATTGAGTTTATTGTCTGTTAAGAACTAGTTAAAATATGCGAGTAAAACTTTAAGAAGAACTTTATAGCTGATTTAAATGATAAGCTATTTCTTTTTATTATACGAGAAAAAATTGGAGTCGTCCTCAATTCTTTGATTCGATTTGAGTTTTGAATAGCGAGAGATCTTTTCTTCTGTCATTAGCATACAAATTGAGAAATGAGAGACGTCAGGCAATCATCACATCATTTACATAATTAGAGCAACACATTTCTTTGAAGTTAATGTTGGCAAGAAAGGAAATTGTCTTTTAATCAATAAAATACACACACAATAAAAAAACGACGTGATAAGATTGCACTTTTGAGCGACGTTTTACAAATTAGATGAATTAATCGATCTCTATTAATGTTTCACTCAATCGTTATCAAAAGAAAAACAATTTAAACTTTAATTTGCCTCTCTTATTGATTGGCAATCTAATTTAATTTTGATGCATCACGTCAGTTTTAACCCGCGAATAGTTCACTAAAACCTTGATGAACTCGAGCTGTTTAGCGTCGCTGAAAAAGAATTCTGTAGGGTAATATAATATTCATGTCATATTTTATTGTACCTAATAACACGCCATGTTGATATACGGAGGTATTTGGCCACTTTTAATTGCAAGCATAAAATTTTTTATCGACATTGTCAACAGAAAAGAAATCAATGAGACTTACCGCTTTAATCATCATCACGCTCGCTATTCCTTCAAAATTATTTGCAAGAAAAAAAGAAATGAAAGGAATGGAGGAAACAATTAAGAAGATTTTTGTCAAGAGAAATGTTGCATTTAATGAAACATCCTTGATGTTTATTATTCGGACTTGCTTAAGTAGTTGGTCAATAAGAAATGAGGATTTATATATGTCTCCAACTTTTTACACTATATTACAACTTGCATGTATTTGCTATTATATTGGATATCGACGGCCATGATACAAACTGTCATTCTTTTATTGGTCGAGAGCGCAACCTTGCGCAACCTGTCGGAGCCACCTGTACTACAAAATCGAGACTTTTTGATGAACACAAAAGCAATATTAAACCTTTGAAAACTAAAACTTTTAAATATTGAGATTGAAGAATTTTGTAGATTTTTTTACGAAATTATCAAGCGTCTAAACAAAACACTTTAAAAATCCACTTACTTTTTCAGGTAATACAATCTACACATTATTCAAGCTTTTCTACATTTTTATTTTTGAAAATTCAATAATGATTTGAAAGCTGTATAATATTACCAGCTACACCATTTTGCTCCTAACTTAAGTTCCATTATTTCTGGCTGATAAAATATACAGTATCTTTAATAATATGGTTTCACTCTGCAACCGTAGTTCATATATTTTAATAGTACAACTCATGCTTCCATTAACTACAACATAATCTTCAAGAACTTTCATCGAGTGAAACAGTTAATAATTAACCAAACTGAAGAACTTTTAAGGTTTCAAGAAGAAATACTTTACAAAACAGAGAAGAGAAAAATAGAAACTGCATCCAATTACAGTACCTTTAAAAAATGAAAGAACCAGTTGACTTTACATTGGGCAGTGAATAGAATTCCAACATTGAAAGAGACAAGGAAAAAAAAAATGTCATTTTGGAGTAAATTGTGGAAAAGTATAATTAAACGCTCGATAGGCCAAGAGGGATAATAAGGGTAGAGACGTTGGTGGTGCATCATTGGAGACTACAAGAGCTCATCAGACCCCATTTCGATGCAAACACTGCTCTTGGGGTCAGTGAGTTAGAGCAGATGGTATCGGTGTGAAGATCACAAGGTCAACAAGGACTTTTTGTTTATCATTGTCACCGAAAAAGCTCCTTGAGGAACTCTTTCTCTAAAAGATCTTTTTTTTCCCCAAACCTTCAGGCTACCGTGCTACAAATTTGTTAACATTTCACACAGTTTTAAGTTGTTTTTCTTAGCTCAATTAGGCTCGACACCTATTAACACTCGTTGCCTAATTTCTAATACGGTTAAGTCCGAGCCCTCTTAAACGATAATAGAAGTTATTATCGTTAGAAGGAAAAAAAATGTTGAGAGAAATTTTGAATAGAAGAAAAACGTGCGAGTCTCGAGCGAGATAATTTCTGGTAAATTTCACTGCACGCCACGCATGTCGGGAGGTGAAGCCAACTCGCAGGGTGAGCTTTGCCTGCATTTTTGCGTGTAAATTCACGCATTTAGCCTTGCGCTCTAAAAATAACAAACACCTTCGAATGGTTGTAAATAAAAATGCCAGTTTTGTGATGGTCGACAAATAAAACATAAAATTCTAGTTTAGATCAAGGTGAAATCAATTAAAAAAGAAGAGATTGATAGTCTGTGCTGGGTGATGGCTCTTCTATAACTGAAGTGTGAAAAATGATTGATGCACCTATTTATTTGACGTGAATGAAAAGTGGTTGAGCATTATTTATAACAGATACACAAAAAAATTCATTATCATTAAAATATGAGTACAGCTTTTTTTAAATTATGCTACAAATTGGTCAATCTTGTTTCTTTTGGACACTAAATTCGAACTAATGTGTGGCTTCCTGCAGGTCTGAATCTTGAAATAGCAAGTTCTCAAGAGAAATGAGATTTACAGCTCATTGTCACTCGACGGCTGTTCTTATCCCCGATAACCACCCTAAGCTTATTTTGTGAATTATAAGAATGAGAAACACTGAAAACTCTTACCACCCAAAGCTTAGCTGAATTCTATAGACTTTTCTTTAGTAGAAGAAAAAGGTTTTAATTACTTCCAAGAAAGGGCCGTTGGTGTAACACGTGAAATTTCTAACAAAATTTATTATAGTCAATTAGCTAAAATATATTAACTACCGGTTTAACACGGTAAACTTATGTATGTTATTTCCTTATATTAGTTCAAAAGTCAGTTTTAACCAGAGTCTAAAAAACAACAAATTGATAATTAAAACCATTTTAATTATTCGGGCGATAACATGTTACGAAAGAACTGTTATCAATGTACACCATTGTGCGATTGGAGTAGTGTTTATGAAGTTATAATTAATTCAGTGTGAAAGCATTCTTTGATTTAAACTTGGCAATGTTCTCCATGTGGTCGCAAGTGTAACTCCAGTTTCTCAGACTTGTCTCAATAATGACATCATTAGAGGCAAAAGGTGTGGTGCGTGCTATATAGGAAAGCCATAATTGTTGAGAGTGATGCGAGGGTTAAAAAAAAAGTTGAATAGCGAAGTTATAAGTGGCCACAGAAGAGGGAATGCCTTGAGCTGGATGTAATCAATACGTGGCAGACAGGGAGGTAGCACCGAGACAAGCCCCATTCTCTAAGTATGGGGTAGACCACGCATCATCCAACGACAAAATGAGATTTTTGCTAATCTCTTGTTACCAAAGACCCTTTTTTTTCTTCTTTTCAAATGGACTGGAAAAAAATAGAAATAAAAAAATGGTTTTAAACGAGGAAAAAGTTTTTCTATTTTCCTACCACTTTACGGATTAACTTGATGTTTATAGGTGATTGATAAAAATTTAATAAAGTTGATGGGAGTAAGATGGTTTATAACCCACTTTTAAAAAAAAACGGTGCCGAGGTAGACGTGAGTTATTGGCTGAGTAGTTTATTTTACTCGTCGAATAAAGGAGATGTAAATAGAGATTATTTATAGATGGAAAATGACAATTGATTAGTTGATTAAATTAGAGTTATTTACAGAGTGTGTGTCTGCTGAAGATAAACCGTCAAGGAAAACACAATTTGTAATTCGTGACTGAGTTGTACTGTCAAAGAGTCAGGGGGGGCTAAATTTGATTAGGATTGTGTCCAGTTTGCACATTCGTTCACGCTTAAAGGCGATAGGACTAACTCCATTTGTTTTACTACTACATCTCTTTTCAATGACAATTTAGGCCTAAAAGATAAGATTCAAACAGATTGTTAATTAAGTTAAACCTCACAATCGGTGAGGAAAATAAAGAAAGAATTAAGGAAAAGTCTAATTCAGTGGAATTCGTACATTTTTAAAGACGGAAGTTGAAAAATGACGTCAGTGCAAAACACAACGTCAGAGAAGTCGTTAAAAGCTAACGAAGAAGCGCTGTATACAAATAAGTTTCAATAAATCGCCACTTGGTGGTGTTTTTTTTTCCTTAACAATCGCGAATCATTAGGACTAGTAATTGGATGATATTAATGTGGTTTGAAACGACGTTATTTCTTGTTCAAATTAATGGATTAAGTGAGTAATAAGACGTACATTTCGTTTTAACTCTAAAAAGACACGTTTCAGGTCAATTTAGTGAAAAATGCTGCTGACTCGGCGTCACTCCAGTCTGGCTTAATGAATCGGTCTCGTTCTTAATCAAGACACTGTTCAAAGTGTCTTTCAAACCTCTTAATCGACCCATTTGGATAGAAAGAATTGTCACGAAAGGTGATATTACTCTCTCCTTCGCTGTGAACTCATCAATTTGAAATTCCCCATATTCCAGTGAGCTATTGCTTCAATTAAAGGCGCTCTACGTTGACGAAGGAAAAATTTGATGTTTGCAGTTTAGTTAGAAAGTCAAATTTTCTGATCAACAAAATTTTACAAAATGATTCAACCAATAATTGCTTCATTCTTGTTAAGTAATAAATTCAGTTTGTGTCTATACATGGGTCAACTATTTAGATTTAGATTCAAATACTCCAGACTTGATCTTTACCAGTAAAAAAAAAAAAAAGAATTGAGGCTTAATGTTGTCAAATCAGTGCATAATTAGCAAAATACCAGTGAATGTATTATATATGCGTGAAAATATTTAGTGAAAAGTGAAGCGTGTAAATTTATTGAATGAATAATAATTAAGAGGTTCCTTAATCTAAAGTTTGTCGTCTTGATTCAAGTAAATCCGGTGGGATTAAGTGTTCAGTGAGCAGATCCATCAAAGTACAAGGTAAAGAATTGAAGAAGCAAAGGCACGGCGGGAGGGGGTTGGTGTGTACTTGATGGGTGGTTTGTGATGAACAACTTGGTATGTTGACCCGCTGTTTCTTAAGCACATGCTTCTGACTCGGTTCCCTTATTAATGGCATCTCGGTGCTGTTAGGCTTTTGCTTAATTGCTAATAAGTGTGTTCTTGGTTCTTTAACCTTTGTAAGGTCATTACTTTTAATAGTGAGAATGGTTGAAAACTTTGCATATTAATTTTTTTTCCTTATATTTTTTCGTTACAGGTAAGAAAAGATTTTTCCATTCCTTAACGTCTCCCTTTTGGATTATCTTTTTACAAGGTAAGAATGCGCATATTTTACAAGTGGCACTCTCTTGAGATTGTTGCAATACTTTACTACATTATAATCAGTGACACCGTCTCCATAGTGAATGTTTTCAACTGTAATTTACTTGTCAACACACAACTTGATTACACTTATCGATTTGTATAAGGTTGAGCTTTAATTTAATAGAGTTAGGAATTTCCCCTTTTCTCAAATCTAAGGGGCTTCATTTTCAAAACAGTAGGATGTCTTAGTTTATTGACGATCTTTGAAATTATTTTACCACAATTGATGGTAAATATATTTGATCCTATTTAAAATTGTTTAGATATTAAATGAAAGCACTCAGTTGTCAAGCAATAAGGAAAAATTAGCACAATTTGACTTATGGAACTTACTACCCAAAAAGAATTGTAGTTAGACTGAAAATAAAACGTTGCGTAAGTGCAAAGAATGTAGATGATCAGCCTGATACAAAGAGAAGAAGAATAAGGCTTAATGTGGCCAGCGGCAATTCGGGTCATACATGGCGTGAACAAGTCAAACTACAAAGCGTTAAACAAAATTAAACTAAAAAAAACCAGGACTTCTGTATCAGAGCCCGGCTGGGCATTGTTGAACTGTCGGCCAATGAAATGAATCGTGCACAAATGTTTTAGGCCAATCACAACGCAGGTAACTTAATCACTGTTTGGAGGATCACAATCACTAAATCCAAAGCCCAAACGGTGATTTAGTTTTATCCACGCTATGATTGGTCGATAGCATCTCTTCCAGACTCATTTCATTGACCGAGAACCTGGTGGCTGGTATAGAAATAAGCATTCTTGTAACGGCCATCTCTATTCTTTGCAAGAATTACAATCAAATGGTAAACTATACACCGTAAAAATTAATGTATTAGATGGAATTGGCAGTGTTGAATGATCCACATTTTAAACATGGGTGAAAGGTGAAATATGATGTTTATAAGGGAAGGGAATGGAAACTCAGCCCCCAGTATGTAAATGCCTCGAGACTTGCGCGTGATTTGGAGAGATTCGGCGAGAAATCCGCCACATTAACCATACGGTTTCCAGACGGGTGATCAAAATGGCAATGTGTAATCGTGCAACTGTTGCACATTCACAAGTGTTTTTACTGCACACAAAATGGCTTCAAAATAGTTTTAAAATCGGTAATATAAACAATTGTTCTGGAATAATTTTGTTTGTTTTTATCTTCCACCCTGCAAGTTACACGATTACCACATTGCACTTTGAATAACATGTGACAAATTTAGTAGACTGCATAAAGCGATTAGTAATGCGCTCTTTCGGCGATCTTGGGCATTAAGTGAAAGGAGGTTGCACAAACATTGGAGAACTTTACTTAGGTCTTTCACTTCCTTTCCTGACAAAGCTATTTATAAAAAGAATACTGAAGAATATATATGAATAGTAAACTAAATATTGAATTTTAGGAAACAACATTATCTTTTCAAGATACGTAAATATTGAAAAATGTACATCATTCAATATCAACTGAAATGATAGTGGAAGTCTAGATATAACAAAACAATTTACATATTTTTGTGCTTACTGAAAAGTGAAACCAACCCGACAGGAAAACTCTTGATATACATGGGCGAAAGATACAACAGTATATTTTATATACTGTTGTCTTTTTCACCCATGTGTATCAAGAATTTTCCTGGTGGATGACGGTATTAGCAATGACGTCAATGTTCGGTCTATTCAAATAAAAATTTCATAGACAACATAAAATTTTCAAGTCACTTTACGATTCTAAACGCCATTTAGAATTCTCAATTACATTTACACGAAGCAAACAGATTATTCAGCTGCTCTTTTTCCAAGATTTGATCCTTGTGAGAAAAATCCCTGAATTTTTAATCGATCAAATTGAAGTATCCTCCAGCATCTTACAATTCCCGAGACGTTCAGATTCACATTTGAATAATCCTCCTCGACTGAATAATCCTCAGGTCTTTTGACAAAATTGAAGAGCCGTGTCCACTAACCACCTCTCGCTTTGAAAACCAATTAACTTTTTTTTTCTCATATATAAATGATGGAATTTCTAATTGCTTCATCTCATAGTCGCATCATGTGGTTGTGTGATTTCTTTGTGCATGAAGCATTTTATCTTTGTGGAGCAGGGGAAAATGTAAAATTCAATAAAAATCGGGAAGCACATTTTCTAGAGGGAGAAATTTCTACCAAAATTATACCCATATCACATTATTCACATTCCCCAAAAGGATTTACTTTTTCTTTTAAGAGAAAACCAGGACATTGCCTAGTGCAATTCAACTTTATGACTTGTGTTTGTGCTGCAACAAAAATTTACTCAGCTCTTTGGACTTGACAGTTTTTACTCTCAAAGGCAAATATATAAAGATTGAAAAACTATCAGGCCAAATCAAAAACTCAATCCAATTTAACATTTTTTTTTCTTTCATTTTGTGAAAGCGAAGTAAAAAAAAGAATATCAATTTGTGATCTTACTTCATGCAAGCTTCTTTGCAGTTTGAGCTCTGCAATCAGTAATTGGAGAAGAGTTCAGAATAAATTTTGAATTTCCAATTATACTGGCTTCTAATAAAGTAGGTTTCAAAATACAATCTAATTAATTCATAGGTTATAATAGTGGGAGTAATTATTAAAATCCTTTTGAAAATAAATTTTCAAAGTTGACATATTCTCCATTTTTGAAAACTTTAAATGACGTCATGGAAGACAAAGCATTGGAGAATATGTCAGTTTTGTACTTAAGTCATGAAATCTCGTGTTTTGTAATTTCATTAAAGAATACCGTTGATCCCAGCAATATAAAGCTACTCACTTCTATGTTGACAGCTCGTGCCCTCAACCAATGAAATGCCTACCCGAAGATTCTCTTAAAACCAATCACAATGTGGATGATGTAATAGCTATTTATATAGAAGCAACTGTAAAACTTGCTTGTGTATCTATGTAGTTGCTTTATTTATCGTGATGATGCGTGATATAAACAAAACTGTCACTCGCACTGTGATTGGATTAAGAAAACTTCACGTAGGAATTTCATTGGTCAACAGTGCATATCCTAGAGAGACCAGCTGCAGCATAGAAGTCTTCTTTTCTCACCGAGATCAGTGGCGTTATTTTGATATCTATCAAAAACATTGCCATTATTGCAGCAAAGACTGAATGTCAAGTTATCACCTGTTTGAGTACTTGCTAAACCTGATTTATTACTTATTCCTATGAGCACTGAAGGTTAAAGCTTTTTAGACACCCTCTTGTGCACATGAAGGTTGATTTGGAAGTAATATTAAAGGGGTAGTAACCCATTTTTTCCCTAAAAATTACAGAAAATTACTGAAAATTAAACATGTTAATACCTAGTTAAATTTATTCAACAAAGAACTTATTTCTACATTTTACATTTTATTTCCCCAAATTCCACTAAAATTCCATTAGGACTGTTCTTTCATACTTGTGCACCCCTCAAAGAAACTTGCATCTCTTTAATTTTTTTTTAACTAAACCTTTCAAATTTAAAAACAAAGTCAACAAAACTTTTCATCCAAAAGGTGTAGAGACAAGAGCAAAACAAGCAACACCTTTTGTGGTCTTGTGAACAGCAAAGTAAAGATGATTTTACGCCTGGTTCTATTCTCCCTCAAATGTAGTCTGCACACAAGTCTTTTCCTGTGTGAAGTAAATGGTATTGAAAGGTTATTTTTTTTCATCCTCAACCTAAAAAGGCATTGCCTACACCTTATTGGGCAAGACATTTTTATTCCATCAACCAATAGGATTTACACTAAAGTGCAGATTTAGCAATACCAAAAAATTCACAATTTCACACATAGGAAACACAAGATCAATGTTCAGACAAAAACAGAGAGAACAGAGGTGTGTAGATAAAGAATTACCTTCATTTATTATCACTAGACATATTAGAGACAAGCGAGTCTCTCCCAAACACTGATGAAGATGAGTAGGATAGAAAAAGTTTTAGGTCTATCCATTAAAGCGCCCTAGAGATTTTTTGAAATGTCGAAGGAAAACTCCACCCACGATTAACAAGATGAACACGATTAGAGAGATGAGTGCCACACAAATGGACTCGTTTCAATACCATCGATAAATTAGCTCATCAGAAAACCACTGTCGACACATTCTCCTTAATGAAGGGATGGGCATTGCCACCACTGTTATTGCACTCATAATCATCTGTAATAAGGTTAATAACAACAAAATTGCTGATCTTGGCTCCGCTCACAGATATCACATGTAATCGTGAGGGAATACTAATCAGCTCAATTTTCGATAGATTGATTATTTGCAAAACTTGCGCCTTATTTGACTTTTAACCTTTACTGATGATCAACGTCAAGTTTTCTGCCTTGTTTAATTACAGGCGTCTCTTGCAGGGCTGTTGTACGAAACCTTTTCTACAAATAACTAATTAACATTGCCATGGGTTTTTGTTTATTCCACGTGTAAAAATAAACTCGTTTCGCAGCATAATTGAAGCCTTTTTCAACTTGTAGGGAAGATGTGATTATTTGGGTTTTCTTTGCTCGACGTTTTCTTCTTGTTTGTATTTAACATGCAATTAAAGGCTTTTGTCCTATAGACATCTTAACGGTGTACGAAGATAGAATGGTTGAAAGTCATTTTTCTAAAAGCTCATTTTGAGATTTTTTTTTTCTTAGATGAACAGAATCGATTGAGTATAATTTTTTTAAAATTTGGTTAAGTAGATGAAAAAATATTAGTTATGTATGTTCTGAAGCGAGGTTCGGGTTGTTTTGAAGCTATATTTTACAGAAACTGTAAAATGAAATTCTGGTAACATGAAATTTATAGATTGTTTCTTCTATATAATGTTGTAGTGGAGTGTTGTTGCAATAGTAAAGTAATTTCTTAAAGTTTGCAACTTGATTGGAGCTCTAGTTAGTTCATTTGTGTCATTTGATGGTTCCTATGTGCATGTCCTAAGTAGCAGCTGTTAACATTTGTGTCTTTCTTCCTTGAAATAATAGTGACGTCATAATTATGTATTTCTAGACACTTGTAATTTCACTATTAGCACGTAATGCTATTCAAAAAGCTGCACTGAACACTTGGGCCACTCTTGGATGTTAGCCAATTTTAAGTGCAGTAGTGCTATCATTTAGCATTTTGCAGCATTGAAATAAGAAATTATAAGTATGAAAGTTTTTTTTGATGATATCCAGTATTGGATTGTTTCTAAAGTCAAAATTGGTCGATTGGTCCATTCTCAGTAATGCAAATACAATATTTAACAGTCGAAATAAAACTTTTGACTTATTTTGCATCAATAGACTTCAATAAAATAGTATGGTTTGAAATGGCATTTAACTCTGGCTTTCAATAATATTGATTGAGAGCATTTTCTTGCATATGCATCTTTGTAACTAGCAGCTCTACCTATCATCAAATGACACCAGCAGTGTGAAACTTCCATCTTCTTGCAAGCAGTCTCAAAAGAAACAATTGATACGAAATTGAGATCTGGTCACCAACTTCACATACCTTTTATTCATACAAACATCTATACATCTATACATAT
>JAQGAS010001185.1:0-24043 GCA_034686365.1 Pachymerium ferrugineum | reverse complement strand
AGATGGAATCAAACTGTAGATCTTGGTAAATATCTGTAATGCAGGAATTAAAAGAAAAAAATTAAAATTTTAAATGAAAAGTCTTCCATTAAAGTTCCAAAAATTTCTAGTTATACAAACAAATCGCAAAGGAATGAGGCGACCTTGAACAAGAGTAAAGCAAAGTTTCCCACCAGAGGGCGACGTGAGAGTTTTCAAATTTCAACGGTTCGCAAGCAACAAAGGTATCGAACTAAAGTGCTTGTACCCACGAAATGTATAGACAAGATGAAAGAGAGAGATCAGGTTCAAAGAAGAAAATAGTCAAATGTAGTGAGTGTGAATTTACAAGTGCTTACCAAACTAGTCTTTAGGCATGTAAAGATTCACAAAGGAGAAAAACCTTTCAAGTGCCATCTATGTAATTACTCTAGTGTTCGTAACTCAGATCTAAACAGCCATCTGAGAACCCACACTCAAGAAAAAGATTTCAAATGTAACATTTGTGATCGTAAATATGCAACAGAAAGAGAGCGGCTTTTAATAAAAATAAAATTTTGTAAAATAATATTAATTTTGTAAATGTTAATAGTAGCTGGCAAGACCCTCAAGTATTTATCTCGAATAAGATGAAGAGAAAGTACCGGATAGTCTCTGCTATGATTGGAAAATAATATCATCGAGTTATTAGCTACAACACTTCATAAATAGTGCGCGATTTGACTAGAATTCACATTTTACGCATCAATTTTTGCAGACAGAGAAGTCAAACGCGTCGCTGAAAAGAGTAGCAGTGGTTTTAATCAGTTGTGGTGGCCTAATTTCGAGTAAAATTCTTGCTAAAGAGTCAGCTGAAGATTCTATTTAGCTTACAATTTTTCATATTTGATTAGGTCAATGCAATGGGTAGCTGCATAATAGTGAATCTTGTATAATCTTGGATTATCAAAAATCTAAATCAATCTTAGAAAATTTCATGAAAATTGACTTTAAAATCCAAATGTTGCGAGGGAAATCTTTTTCCTTATTCCATCAAGAATGCAAACCCAGATTGATTCAGAGGAAACAACCCTAAAACTGACAATTTCAATCACTTAAACAAAATGCTCGAGAGTAGCTGCAGTCAAATATTAAATTAAACTGCGACTTTAGTGAATCAAACAAGATGTGACGTCATTAGTCATGATCCCCTGCAGAAATAAGTTACAAAATGTGACGTCACGAGTTGTAAAACTCACCTAAGGGGCACCACTATTTCCTCTCAAAGATTTAAAAGTCCAAAGGGTGCAAATTTGGACAGTAAAGTGGTTAATAACCATTTTCAGAAGAAACCCAAACTAGAACTATAAAAAAGCAAATAATTTACGAATGTAAATTTGAATACAACTTTTAATGACTGCATGCCATATTGCGTGTGAAATCTGTTTTCTTATTCTAACAAGAATGAAAATCCAGATTAATAAAGGGGCATCCGACTCTAAAACTGACAATTTTATTTTTTTTTCCTACAAAAAAGCTCGAAGTGGACTAAATTGGAATCCAAAATAAGCTAAAGTCAGAGGTTTACCCCACAATCAATAAACATTAAACCATGGGCACTACCATCTACCATTTCCTCTCACAAGATATACATACAACTGTCAAAAGTGCAAACTTTGCGGTAAAGTGGTTAATCCGGTAAATATTTCCGGAATTCAGACCCCAACTGGCAAACAATTTAGTAATGTAAATCTGAAGTCAACTTTTAATGACTAAATACAATATTGCGTGTCTAGCTGTCATCCTCTCATCTCCCCCGTGACATTTAAAAATATTTATTACAATTCTTTGAAATTGAAATTCTTTTCCTCTGTCAAGAATGCAGTACACATTCATTCCGGAACAACCGACTCTAACAGGTAACTTTTTTAATCCGAGCCAATTGACAACAAAGCTGAAAATGGTTGAGATATTGACACTGAACATTAGATTTAAACAATTCAAAATATGCTGCTGCAGGGCATTTCAAGAATGAGGCGATCTTAAGGAAAACAAACATTTTCACCGCTAGAGGGTGACGTGTCAGTTCAGTTCATGGTCAATATTTCCGCCAATCCAGTAATAGAAAAAAGAAACTTAAAAAAATTTAAATTAAAAGCAGGGCCAGCTCTAGACACTTTGGGTTATGCATTCACTTATTTATAACACATCGCATTTTTAATATCAGTTCTAAGATTCAAATAATTGAGGCGACCTTGAACTTTAGTGCAACAAACTTTTTCCCCGCTAGAGGGCGACGTGTCAGTTTAAAAAACATCTGATGTCTGTAAGAGACAACGACTATTTATAATTTACCTGGACTGTGTGGCTTTAAGAGATGCAATACGGAATAGAGACCATCCAGCAAATAACTATTTCCGCACATGCCAGTCGATTAAATATTAGTAAAATCGATGCACACTTAAAACCAATAATGAGCATTTTCTAACATGGATTTATAATCCCAAAATTTGTATTTTATACAAGTATAATATTTTTTAAAAATTATTTTGGACTTAAAGTGAAAGGTTTAAAATCAGTTCAAAAATTGAAAAGATGTTGATGCAGGGCATTGCGAGGAATGAGGCGACCTTGAACTTGAGTGCACTCACTTTTTCCCGCTAGAGGGTGACGTGTCAGTTTTCAAATGGCAACGGTTCACAAGTGAAGTCGCAACAAAATTATCAAACTAAAGCTCTTGTCTCAAAGAAATGGAAAGAAAAAAATCAAAGGATAGAAACGAGAAATCACAGAGAGAGGGATCAGGATCAAAGAAGAAATTATTCAAATGCAGTGAGTGTCAATATACAAGTGATTACCAAAGTAGTCTTAGAAGACATGCAAAGATTCACAAAGGAGAAAAACCTTTCAAGTGCCATCTGTGTAATTACACTAGTGTTCAAAAAGGAAATCTATATCAACATCTGAGAACCCACACCACCCAAGAAAAGGCGTTCAAGTGTAATATTTGTGATCGTGGATATACTTCACCGAGTGGTTTAAAATATCACCTGAAAACGCACACGGAAGGTAAACCCTTTGAATGTCATTTATGTAATTATTCTGCTGTTCAAAGAGGAACTCTAAACGAACATCTGAGAACCCATACCCAAGAAAAACCGTTCAAGTGTAACAGTTGTGATCGTTCTTTTACCCGAGCAATTGATTTACGGCGTCACATGAGGACACACACGGGGGATAAACCATATGGATGTCCTTACTGCAGTTTTAAAAGTGCTGAGAAAAGTAATTTAAAAAAACATATTACGACCCACACTGGGGAAAAATTGTTTACGTGTGACAAATGCAGTTATAAATGCAACCAAAGCAGTAATTTAAAAGTTCACAAGAAGCGTCATAAGAATGAGAAACCATTCACTTGTCAATTTTGCACCTTCAAATCAGTTACCAGAGGAGAATTAAAAAGACATTTATTAACCCATACTGGCGAGAAACTGGAAAAATGTCATTTGTGTACTTATTCGTGTGCTACTAAATCCTATTTAAAAAGGCATTTGAGGACCCATACAAAAGAAAAACCGTACAAGTGCACATTTTGTTCGAGTTGTTTTTCTGAATTAGGTTCATTAAAAACCCACACCACAATTCATACTGGTGAAAAACGATTTAAATGTAAATTATTTGATTATGCGTGCAGGCAGACCAGCAATTTAAAAAAACACATAAACTCAAAGCATGTCACCAAAATTTAAGTTTTTTAAGGTTTTGAATCTGTAAAGTTTATCAAAAATTATTAAATTGCACTACTGTATTTTATGCATTATATATTTACTCAATCTAAACCAAATAGCAATCTTACCATTGATCTTGTGTAATCTTGGATTCGATTTGTAAATTCATGTAAATATATAATAAAGATAATAAATTCCATCCAACATGGTTTTACAAAATCATAAATTATTACTTTATGGTTTTTGTATTACGTATAAACAAAACTGCAATTTTGAGTAATTTGTATTGAAACCGAACTTTAATCCGATGCAAAAATAAAATTTGACACCTGAGCCACAGTATATTTTTTTATTTTCGTTCCAACAAAAACTGGAATCCAAAATATGCTGTAATATGCTGAAGTCAGAAGTTTAACTCTCAATCAATCACCAGTAACACCAACAGAAAAATTAGACCACTTCCTCTCAAAAGATTAACAACTGCAAATAGTGCCAACTTGGCAGCAATGTGGTTAATAAACTTTTTCACAGTGTTAACTGACATCGTCTCGTGTCGTTTTTTAAAAAAAATTCTAATTAAATCTCTTTTCTTTAATCTGTCAAGAATGCAACGCAGATTTATCCAGGACCAACCGACTCTAAAAGGTCACTTTTTATAATTGAATCACGTGAACAAAATGCTCAACTTAAGTTGCGAATAGGTGAGATGTTGACACTGGCTTCAAGCTCTAAGTGGTCGATTGTAGCGCCCTTCAGTACCAGTGATTTTAAACAGTGGCGAAGTCGAGTGGACACAAAATTTCAAACAAGGGTCATAATTTTCATTATACCAACCAACCAAAACCTGCGCGCAAGATTAAACTGGAATCCATAACTATAAAATTTATCAAAAATTAGCTAAAACTAGAGGTTTAACTCTCAGTCCACCATTTACAACAACAATAAAAATATTAGACCAAGGGCAATAATCATTTCCTCTCGCAAGATTTACAGCTGCAATGAGCGCGTGTGGATTTGCCAGGGCCATACGCGACGGGACAACGTTATAGCTGTAAATAGGTAAGCTGATACTGGACCCAAATAGATTATTGTCTCGACTGACGTCAAACCTCTAAGTGATCGAATGTAGCGCCCTCAGGTATCGGTGAATTTAATCCATATAAATCTTCACATAAAAAAACCAACATATTGCACGAATATAGTCATCATCAAAGAAATTGTTTTTATTATTACAGTAAGGTGCAATGGACGACCATGTTTCTCTTTTTATATTGAAATTCACCACCTTTAAGATGAGTTTTACGTCTTTATGGGAATGTGTGAGGATTAAACTAAAGATTTGTTTTCTACAGTCTCGAGATAATTTCTCTACAATTTTGAAAAATTTGTATTCAAATAGAATCACAAATCGATACAAAAATAGAATTTAGTACCTAAACAAGACTACGTTTTTAGGTTTTTATTGTATTTACACCAACCAACTAAAACATGATCTCGAGAGAATTAAATTGGAATCAAACGAAGATTTACATCTAAAAAATTTGCTAAAATTAGGGACTTAACTTTCATTCCATCACCTACAACACCAATAAAAATATTAGACCAAGGGCAGTTTTATTTCCTCTCAAAAGATTTAAAACTCCAAAGGGTGCAAATTTGGCAGTAAAGTGGTTAATAACCATTTTCATTAGAAACCCAAACTAGAACTTATAAAACTTACTAATGTAAATTTGAAGCCAAATTTTAATGACTGTGTATGCCTAGTTGTCATCATCTCAAGTTTGTTGTAGGTGAAATCTGTTTCCTGTTCTTACAAAAATCCAAGTAAATCCATGTAAATCCAAGCGTAAATCCATAAATATTTGGTGTGGATTTATAAATACGTAAATCTCGTACGCCATTTGCACTATTGTCGGCCCCCTCGCTTCAAGCTCTAAGTGGTCGATTGTAGCGCCCTCCAGTTCCAGTGATTTTAAACAGTGGCGAAGTCGAGTGGACACAAAATTTCAAACAAGGGTCATAATTTTCGTTATACCAACCGACCAAAACCTGAGCGCAAGATTTCACTAGAATCCATAACTATAAATTTTGTTAAAAATTAGCTAAAACTAGAGGTTTAACTCTCAGTCCACCATTTACAACAACAATAAAAATATTAGACCAAGGGCAATAATCATTTCCTCTCGCAAGATTTACAGCTGCAATGAGCGCGTGTGGATTTGCCAGGGCCATACGCGACGGAACAACGTGATAGCAAAGCTGTAAATAGGTAAGCTGATACCGGACCTAAATTGATTGTTGTGTCGACTGACATTAAACCTCTAAGTGATCGAATGTAGCGCCCTCTGGTATCGGTGAATTTAAACCATTTACATACTCAAAAGCGAACATAAAACTGAACTTCTTGTTAAAAGGTATTTGATATAATGAGTGGAGTTACGGAATTTAGAGGTCAGTAAATTTGATATAATCCTGGATTTAATTTACAAATGCAATAAATCCAAAAGAATCTCATGACATGAGGAACTAAAAACTTCCGGACTTTTTTGCCTTATCTATTCTGCCCTAAAGTTTTTAATAAATTATATCTATTTGTGTTCTCATTCCAGTACTGTAGAAAATGTGAAAACGTTTCGAGTCCTTTCCCTACATTGGAAAATCTGGTTCCAAGTTTCTACAGTCCCAAACTAAAAACTTAATTTAAATCTAAAAATACAAAAACTAATCCAAAAAACATCCGTGCAAAAAACCGACCTAGAACTTGAGTAAAACAACTAGAGGGCGACATGATCGTGAATATACTCGAGCTGATGATTCACAAAATAATGAGGATGCACACTTGGGATAAACCTTATCAATGTATTTACTACAGTTATAAAACAACCATTTGAGAAATCACTAAAACTCGAAATTAACACCGAACACTGCTTGATAATTTCAACTTATTTTATGTTTTTATGGCAGCGAGTGTGCGACATGATCGTGAACGAGGTGATGGTTTACAAAATTATTTGCATTTCATGAGTACATTTGAATAAATGTCGTTCACACTTGTATTTGGTGTAAATTCAGTAGTAGGTGAATCAAATCAAATAGATAAATCAATTAAATTCGGGTAAACAAACAGTTCATGCAGAAGATTCCACTATGAAAAATCGATTAAATATTAATTGGGACCAGTTATTTTGACACAGTTAATCAGACCTGATTTCTGGTTAGATTGGATTATAGATTTAAAAGACCAAAAATAATAACTGGGTCCAATTAAGTAAAAAAACAAAACTTAACTCACGTAAAGGCCGCGCAAATAAATTTCCTCGTCTGATTTATGCACATTTCATACACTATGCTTTCCTTATAAAAACCTTTCAAACACGGGTTTAAGTCAGAAATTCGCATTGTTCGTACAACTTTTCCGTCCACACCATCCGAAGAGAAATTTCACTCACGTTAATGGCCGAACAAAAAAAATTCCTCTCTTCAGGTTTAATCACACGTAGTCACATTTCCCGAATCAATTATGATGTGCATTTCTTTGCCTTTTTATAATATAGTACTATTATCCTTTAAGCATTATTAGAAAGAGTAGTTTTAGTCATAATTCCAAATTGTTTATAGGATTTATCAGTCAACGGATAGTTCACAGCTTGTCTGCAACACACAACCACTTAAAATGGCGGCCAAGCCTCGTTTCGAAGCTACGAATTGTGCGGCACGTGGTGACTGCGCCGGGAACTAATGCCGCTTGACACGAGTGAGTAATGAGTTTTTCACACTCAAATTCAATAAAAAAAAAAAAAACCATATGACAATGCATACGAGTGAAAAACCATTTTAGTCATATCTAGTCTAATTAATTTAGACCAACCAGCAATCTTACCATTAAAATAATTTTTGAGAGAAAAAAAACTTGAATGAGGCAAATTTTTTTTCACTGCATGGTGACATGATGTGAATTAATGGCTTACAAAATCATAAAAATTATCATCAATTTTTGTTCTATTAGAGGACACAAATGAATAAAACAACCTACGAGATTATATAAAAACACATACCATACACAATAATTCAAGATATTAATGTGCTTAGAAATATTAAGGGAAGTTAGTACAATAAATTATTCTTTCATTTTATAACTTTGCGGGGGTGGGGATTAAACTGCAGATGCGTTTTCTGCTGTCTGGGTATAGTTAAATAAGTTCTCAAAATCATTATGCAAATTCCCTATTTACATTGGTGTTTATGTACGCCACAGTTTTGTTTTGCCTCATTTTGGGACTTTAGAGAAAAAGGTGATAAAACTTAATATATACCTAATGGTATTACTTGAATCTTCCACAAGATTGTCACAACACAAACATATCATACCGGATTTAACACGAATTTGTAAAAGTTTCTCTTATTTTTACAAACAATTTTTGTTTAAAAACTTTTCATTAGAAAAAATTGGTACTCACGTTTCAGTTGATTCTTCATCACATCCCAGTCATTTGTCTAGTACCTGCAGAAGAAAAAAGTTCATTACATTAAAAAATATCCAGTTTTGAATGATGTGAATTGAAACAAAATCCTAAACCGATGCAAAAATAAGTTTTGACTCCTCAAGACTACTTTTTTTATGTTTTGTTTTTATTTTCTTTCCAATGAAACGTGTGCTCGAGTGGACTAAACTGGAGCCAAAATTTGCTAAAGTCAAAGTTTAACTCTCAATCAATCACCCGTAACACCGACAGAAAAATTAGACCAAGGTTGTTTACCATTTCCTCTCAAACATTTAGCTACGTGCACAGACAAAATAAAGTGGCCCATTACAAGTATGTTGAGCTGATTTTTGTGGGAATTGTGCACAATTTGGAAAGTAAACGTAAGAGTAAGGTTCTGCTTATAATGAGAGAGAATTGCGGTAAATGTTTTGAGAGGAAAGCCTTGGCAGTTGTAATTACAACTGCACAGTGCAAACTTGGAAGCAATGTGGTTAATAAACATTTCCAGAGTGCTAACTGACATCGTTTCGTCAGCATCTGCCTTTTATTTTGTCCCAACACATCCCTTACAAAAATAGTTGAATTTATTTTGGTCATAATTTAATCATTTGATAATCTGATTTGATCACAAACGACCAGTTTCTGAATAACTTGTCAACTTGTGAATGATTAAAAATTGATCAAACAATCACTTTTATTGGTCATTTTTCATCACTTTTTAATCACAAAATTTAGTTCATCACAGTGGTAATCTGTAATGGCTAAAATTAATCTCAAAATGATGAAATGATTTGATTACGATCAAATTTCTTTCAAAAATGCTTCTCATTTCACATTTCAAAAAAAAAAAAATTAAAATTTTAAATGAGAAGTCCTCCATTAAACTACCGGAAATTTGCTAGTAAAACAAACACATTTGAATATCACTCAAAGGAATGAGACGACCTTGAACTTGAGGTAAAGCAAAGGTTCCCACCAGAAAACGACGTGACAGTTTAAAAATTTCAAATCTTGATAAATCCAAATAGAAAACTCCATAAAAATCGACTAAACAAAAAAAAAAAAAAAAAAAAAAAAAAGAATCGATATACAGTAATAAAAAGTCGATGTTCTAGCACAGATTTATAAATGCATAAATGACTCTTTTTAAATTTTTAAAAACTCTTACACTCCTTTGTGGATACCCAACATACTGCACGAACAGGTTGCCATATAGGAAATTGTTTTTACTATTCGGGTGCAATGGACGACCATTTTCCCTCCTCCAATATAACTATATTTATTGAAAAGCAACTACCTCTAAGTTTAGTATTGTGTGGGGATTAAACTCAAAATTCGATATCTGCATAGTCTGGAGATAATTTCTCAATAATGATTTGTATTCAAATAGAAACCCAAATTGATACAAACGTAAGATTTGGCACATAAACGAGACTACGATTTGTGTTTTTATTTTATTTATACCAACGAACCAAAACGTAATCTCAAATGAATTTAACTGGAATCAAACAAAGAGTTACATTATTAGGTACCTAAAAACATTTGCTAAAATTGGGGGGATTTAAACTTGACTCTAATCCATCACCTACAACACCACTAAAAATATTAGACCAAGGACACTATTATTTCCTCTCAAAACTTTTAAAACTCCAAAGAATGCAAATTTGGCAGCAAAGGGGTTAATAACCATTTTCAGAAGAAACCCAAACTAGAACTATAAAAAGGCAAACAATTTTCTAATGTAAATTTAAATACAACTTTTAATGACTAAATACAATATTACGTGTCTAGCTATCATCATCTCATCTCGTGTCATTTAGAAAAATTTATTACAATTCTTTGAAATTGAACTTCTTTTCTTCTGTCAAGAATGCAATAATGATTCATTCCGGGACAACCTAACAGGTAACTTTTTTAATTAAATCATTTGAACAAAATGTCACTCCGAATCAATTTTAAAGTGAAAACAAAGCTGAAAATGGGGAAGATATTAACACTGAACATTAGATTTAAAGAATTAAAAAGATGTTGCTGCAGGGCATTCCAAGGAATGAGGCAACCTTGGACTTGAGAAAAACAAAATTTTTTCCAGCTACAGGGTGACGTGGTAGTTTAAAAAAGAACTGACACGCACGATTAGGTCGACGTCTAGTGGAAATTGTTCCTACTATTTCACTCAGGTGCAATCAATGCTTGCAAAATTAAATTTTGTAAGTTTGATCCTGTTCAATTAGACTATATGTAGATATATCATTGGTACAGTGGAGGACCATCTTTCATCTCCATTTTTAGTGAGAATAAACCCCTTTAAGATGAGTTTTATGTCTTTAGAGTAGGGTGGGAGGATTAAATTAAAGATTCATTTTTGCACAGTCTGGATGTAGTCACATACAGGATGATTTCTTTCACCTTATTTTGCGGCGATTGGGATTACATTAAAGTTCAGTTCGTGGTCAATATTTCCGCCAATCCAGTAATAGAAAAAAAAAAAACAACTTAAAAATATTTAAATTAAAAGTATCTCATTACACCTTTGGAAATTTCGCTGGTAAAAGAACACATCGCTTTTTAATATCAGTTTTAAGATTGAAATAATTGAGGCGACCTTGAACTTTAGGGCAACAAACTTTTTTCCCCACCAGAGGGCGAAGTGTCAGTTTAAAAAATATCAACGCTTCAGAAGTAGGATCAGATTGCCACAAAGTTATCAAACTTAGACCCGACAAAATGGATAGAAGGAAACCACAAGATGGAAACAAGAAATCGCTGAGAAAAGGATCAGGTTCAAAGAAGAGTGAGTGTGAATTTACAAGTGATTACCGACAAAGTCTTTTGACCCACGTAAAGATTCACAAAGGAGAAAAACCTTTCAAGTGCCATCTGTGTAATTACTCTAGTGTTCGTAAATCAAATCTAAACCAACATCTGAGAACCCACAGCCAAGAAAAACCTTTCAAGTGTCATCTGTGTAATTACTCCACTATTCATAAATCAGCTCTAAATCAACATCTGATAACCCACACTCAAGAAAAAGCGTTCAAGTGTAACATTTGTGATCGTGAATATACCCAAGTAGGTAGTTTACACACTCACATGAGGACACACACGGAGGATAAACCCTATAAATGTCATTTGTGTAAATACTCATCTATTCAAAAATCAAATCTAAACCGACATCTGAGAACCCACACTGGAGAAAAAGCGTTCAAGTGTAACATTTGTGATCATTCTTTTACCCTAGCAAGTAGTTTAAAAGTTCATATAAGGACACACACGGGGGATAAACCTTATGGATGCCCTTACTGTAGTTATAAATGTGCTTACAAAGATGCTTTAAAAAAACATGTTTCGACACATACAGGAGAAAAATTATTTGCATGTGACAAATGCAGTTTTAAATGCAACCAAAGCAGTAGTTTAAAAGTTCACATAATGCGTCATAAGAATAAAAAACCATTCACTTGTCAATTTTGCACCCACCAGACAGTTACCAAAAAAGAATTAGAAAGACATTTATTAACCCATACTGGCGAGAAACTAGAAAAATGTCGTATGTGTAATTATTCGTGTGCTACTAAAACTCATTTAAAAATTCATGAGAGGACCCATACAGAGGATCCGGATAAACCCTATCAATGTCCTTACTGCAGTCATAAATGTACTCAAAAAAGTGCTTTAAAAAAACATATTACTACACATACGGGGGAAAAATTTTTTATATGCGACAAATGCAGTTATAAATGCAACAACAGCAGTAGTTTAAAAGTTCACCTGAGGCGTCATAACAATGACAAACCTTTCATTTGTCAATTTTGCACCTACAAATCAGTTAAAAGAGGAGATTTAACAAAACATTTATTAACTCATACAGGCGAGAAACTAGAAAAATGTCATTTGTGTACTTATTCGTGTGCAACTAAATCCAATTTAAAAAGACATTTAAGGACCCATACAAAAAAAAAAACCGTACAAGTGCCAATTTTGTACGAGTAGTTTTTCTGAACTAGGTTCATTAAAAATCCATGCGACAACTCATACTGGAGAAAAACCATTTGAATGTAAATTATGCGATTATGCATGCAGACAGAAGGGCCTTTTAAGCAGTCAAATAAATTCAAAACATGTTGGCACAAATATTTAAGTTTTTAAAAGTTTAAGTATTTTTGAATGTGTAAGGTTTCTATAAAATTATTTGAATCGTATTATTGTATTTCAGCCATGCATATCTAATCAATCTAAACCAACCACTAACATTACGATCGAAATATTTTTGTAAAGTTGTTAATTTCAAAAAATATAAAAGTTTGCAAAAAAAAAAACACTTTTTTATATTTTTGATTAATGTAGTTTGTATCCTTTTCTTAATAACTGTTAAGCCCCTAGAGTATTTAAATTTTAATTGTCTTTCATCGTATCATGTCCAATTATACCATGAGTAAATCTTGTATAATCTTAGATTATTAATAAATCCAAGTAAATCCTATAAAATTCCATGAAAATCAACTAACCATTAAGAAATCCATATCGAGTCAATTTTTTTTAAAGTTAATTTCAGAAAACTAGAAGTTGTAAAATAAAATGTCAACAGGAGCTAATAGAAGACACTCGATTGTAAAACTTGTTGGTATTGAAATTTTGTATCTTTGAATTTATAAAGATTTTGTAATATCATTACTGTATCAAACTATTCTAAAACCACAATAAAGTTACAATCCAATTTTATTTTGGTAAAATTGAATTAACTTGAAAAAATTAAACTAATATTTTACATAATTTGTTTCTACGTTCGTACCTAGCTAACAAGAATCTGAAGTATTTAATCAGAAGCGAAATCGAGTGAATAGAAAATTTCAATTCAAGGGTCAGTTGAAGAGGTGCGAAGTGAATCAGTTTAAGTAGAAAATTCCAAGTAAATTTCGACGATGTATTAATAAAATCCAAACATAAACAATAAGCCCAATAACGTGCATTTTCGAACATGTATTTATAAATCTAAAAGAAACACATCGCATTTTTATGATCATTCCAAAGATGCTGATGGCATGGCCTTGAACATGAGTAAAGCGTGGGCTCAAGTGAAGTAAAGAGGAACTCAAAACTTGCTGTCAGAAGTTTATCCTCTCAATCCATCCCTCGCAACACAAACACAATTTGACCAAAGGCACTTATCATTTCCTCTCAAAAGATTACAACTCCAAAAGGTGCAAATTTGGCCAGCAAAGTGGTTATTAAGTATTTCCAGAATCTGGCAGACAATTTAGTAATGAATCCAACTTTTAATGATTTTTAATAAACTCTAAACTGACTGTGGTTAGTTTAGTAGGTCGACGTCTAGTGGAAATTGTTCCTACTATTTCACTCAGGTGCAATCAATGCTTGCAAATTTAAATTTTGTAAGTTTGATCCTGTTCAATTAGACTATATGTAGTATGTATATATGATTGGTACAGTGGAGGAACATCTTTCATCTCCATTTTTTGTGAGAACACCTCCCTTTAAGATGAGTTTTATGTCTTTAGAGAAGGTTGGAAGGATTAAATTAAAGATTCATTTTAGCACAGTCTGGATGTAGTCACATGAAGGATAAATTCTTTCACGTTATTTTGCGGCGATTGGGATTACATTAAAGTTCAGTTCATGGTCAATATTTCCGCCAATCCAGTAATAGAAAAAAAAAAACTTAAAAATATTGAAGTTTAAAGTATCTCATTACACCTTTGGAAATTTCGCTGGTAAAAGAACACATCGCTTTTTAATATCAGTTTTAAGATTGAAATAATTGAGGCGACCTTGAACTTTAGGGCAACAAACTTTTTTCCCGCTAGAGGGCGACGTGTCAGTTTAAAAAATATCAACGGTTCACAAGTAGGATTAGATTGCCTTGCCACAAAGTTATCAAACTTAGTCCCGACAAAATGGATAGAAGAAAACCACGAGATGGAAACAAGAAATTGCTGAGAGACGGATTAGGTTCAAAGAAAAAATTATTCAAATGTAGTGAGTGTCAATTTACAAGTGATTACCAAAGTAGTCTTCGTGTCCACGTTAAGATTCACAAAGGAGAAAAACCTTTCAAGTGTCATCTGTGTAAGTACTCTACTATTCATAAATCAGCTCTAAATCAACATCTGATAACCCACACTCAAGAAAAAGCGTTCAAGTGTTACATTTGTGATCGTTCTTATACCCAAGTAGGTAGTTTACACACTCACATGAGGACACACACGGAGGATAAACCCTATAAATGTCATTTGTGTAATTACTCTTCTAATCGAAACTCAAATCTAAACCGACATTTGATAACCCACACTGGAGAAAAACCGTTCAAGTGTAACATTTGTGATCATTCTTTTACCGTAGCAAGTAATTTAAAAGTTCATATAAGGACACACACGGGGGATAAACCATACGGATGTCCTTACTGCAGTTATAAATGTGCTCACAAAGGTGATTTAAAAAAACATGTTTCCACACATACAGGAGAAAAATTATTTGCATGTGACAAATGCAGTTTTAAATGCAATCAAAGCAGTAATTTAAAAGTTCACATAATGCGTCATAAGAATAAAAAACCATTCACTTGTCAATTTTGCACCCACCAGACAGTTACCAAAAAAGAATTAAAAAGACATTTATTAACCCATACTGGCGAGAAACTAGAAAAATGTCGTATGTGTAATTATTCGTGTGCTACTAAAGCTCATATAAAAATTCATGAGAGGACCCATACAAAAGAAAAACCGTACAAGTGCACATTTTGTTCCAGCAGTTTTTCACAAAAAGGTCACTTAAAAATCCACACGACAAGGCATACTGGAGAAAAACAATTTGCATGTCAATTATGCGATTATGCATGCAGAGAGAAGAGCAGTTTAAAAAAAACACGTGAATTCAAAACATGTTGGCTGATAAATCTAAAAAATTTTGTATTTTTGAATTTATAAGGTTTTTATAAAATTATTGAATTGTATTCCTATATTTTAGCCATGCATATCTAATCAATGTAGAACAAACCAGTAAAGTTACAATCAAACTATTTTTGTAAAGTTGAATTAATTTAGCAAAATAAAAATTTGGTAAAATACACATTTTTCATATTTTTGATTAATGTAGCTTTGACCTTTTTTTAGTAGTTGTTAAGACCCTGAAGTATGTAAATTGTCTTTTACGTTTCATCATGTCCAATTACACCTCCAGTATAATCTTAAATTCGAATGGAAAACTTCATAAAATCGAATAAACATTAAACAAATCAATATGCAGTAATAAAAAGTCGTTGTCTAGCACAGATTTATTAATGCATAAATGTTTATTCGAATTCTTTAAAAATTCCTTGCGGATGCTTTTATTTTCATATAAAAGCATCAACATATTGCACGAATATAGTCATCATCAAAGAAATTGTTTTACTATTCAGGTGCAATGGACGACCATGATTCTCCAATTTAATATCTCTATATTTTTATTCAAAAACTTTAAGATGAGTTTTATGTCTTTATGGGAATGTGTGGGGATTCAACTAAAGATTCGTTTTCTACAGTATCTAGATAATTTCTCTGCAATTTTGAATAATTTGTATACAAATAGAATCACAAATCGATACAAAAATAGAATTTGGCACCTAAACAAGACTACTTTTTTGGGCTTTTATTGTATTTACACCAACCAACCAAAACTTGATCTCGAGAGAATTAAATTGGAATCAAACAAAGAGTTACATCTAAAAAATTTGCTAAAATTAGGGACTTAACTTTCATTCCATCACCTACAACACCAATAAAAATATTAGACCGAGGGCAGTTTAATTTCCTCTCAAAAGATTTAAAACTCCAAAGGGTGAAAATTTGGCAGTAAAGTGGTTAATAAACATTTTCAGAAGAAACCCATACTAGAACTTATAAAACTTACTAATGTAAATTTGAAGCCAAATTTTAATGACTGTTTATGCCTAGTTGTCATCATCTCATGTTTGTTGTAAGTGAAATCTTTTTCCCTGTACTAACAAGAATGCAAATCTAGATTAATCCAGGGTCAACCGATTCTTTCACTTACAATTTTCTTAACTTAAATCACTCGAACAAAATGCTCAACGCTGTTATTTTCAAGTGATAGCAAAGTTGTGAGATACTGACACTGTTAACTCGACTGACTTCCAAGCTCTTAAGTTATTGATTGTATCGCCCTCCAGTAGCAGTGAATTTAATCAGTGGCGAAATCAAATGAATACAAAATTTCAAGGGTCAGGTGAAAATCGACTCTAAATCATTTAGAACGTAAAAAAATTAAACCAATCATTGCAATTACTTTGCCGTTCGTAAATTTAGTATACCAACATCTGATAACCCACACCCATTTGTGATCGTTTTTATACCCAAGCAAGATATATACGGAAACTAAGTCCTTGAAGAAAATAAATAAAAATTGTGTTTTAAACTGCCTGCATAAAAATTTAAAGGAAAAAAAATCGTTAAATCAATATTTACAAATGATAAAACGTCATGTTAGAAGGGCTAGAACAATAATTTTTCTGCCAACCAATGGGTGAATTTCACTACATTTCAAAACCTGGTTCCTCTGGTCTAAGTTCAAACTGAAAATTTAATGCAATTCTTAAAATACAAAAACTAATTCAAAAATCACGTGAAAAAAAAGACCTTGAACTTGAGTGAAGCAACTAGAGGGCGAAATGATCCAGGAGCTGACGATTTAGAAAATAATGAGGATGCACACTTGGGATAAACTCTACCAATGTTTTTACTACAGTCATAAAACAACGAAATTAACACCAAGCACTGCTTGATAATTTCAACTTATTTTATGTTTTTATGACATGATCGTGAATATACACGAGGTGAAGGGAAGATTGGATTATAGATTTTAAAGAAATAAAAGTAATAACAGGGTCAATGGTAAAAAAAAAAAACACTGAAAACTTAACTCACGTAAAGGCCGCGTAAATAAATTTCTTCGTCTGACTTATACACATTTCATATACCGCTTTCATTAAAACAACCTTTTCAGTCAGATATTCACATTGTTCGCACAACTTTTCCGTCCACACAATCCGAAGAAAAATTTCACTCACGTTAATGGCCGAAAAAAAAAAATTCCTCTCGTCAGCTTTAATCACATTTAATCACATTTCTCGAATTAATTATGATGTGCATCTCGTTGCCTTTTTAATAATAATAATACTGCTATCCTTTAAACATTATTTGAAAGATTAGTTTTAGACATAATTCTAAATTATTTATAGGAATTTTTGATTATTGGATAGTTCACAGCTTGTCTGCAACACACAACACATAAAATGGCGGCCAAGCCTCGTTTCGACGCTACAAATTTGTTCATGCGGCACGTGGTGACAGCACCGGGATGTACCATAAGTCAAAATCGTTATGTGCTTAGAAATATTAAGGAAAGTTAGCACAATAACTTATTAGTTATTCTTTGATTTTATAACAGTGTGTGGGTGGGGATTAAACTGCAGATGCGTATTCGGCTGTCTGGATATACCTAAACAAGTAATTTCTTTAAATCATTACGCAAATTCCCTATTTACTGTTGTGTTTATGGACACCATTTCACATTTCAGTTGACTCATCACATCCCAGTCAAAAGAAAAAAGTTTATTACATTAAAAAAGCAAAACTGAAGTTTTGAGTGATTTGTAATGAAAGAGAATCCTAAATCGATGCAAAAATAAGATTTGACACCTCAACAAAAACGTGAGATCAAATGGAATAAACTGGAACCCAAAATTCGTTAAAGTCAGAAGTTTAACTTTCTCAATCACCTGTAACGCCAACAGAAAAATTAGACCAATAGTACTTATATCACTCCCCCCAGATTTTCAACTCCAAAGAGTGCAAACTTGGCAGCAATGTGGTCAATGAACATTTCCAGACTGCTAGCTGACATCGTTTCGTCAGCACCTGCCTTTTATTTTGCCCCAACAAATTCTTTACAAAAATATTTGATTTTTTTTGGTCATAATTTAATTATTTGAAAATCTGATTTGATCACAAAAGTGCACTTTTTGAATAACTTGTGAATGATTAATAGTATTTTTTGCATCACTTTTTAATCACAAAATGTAGTTGGTCACTGGTGATCTGTAATGACTAAAATTAATCTCAAAATGGTGACATAATTTGATTATGATGAAATTTTTTTAAAAAATGCTTCTCGTTTCAAGCTGCCAGGAGAAGTAGAGACCACGCCACCTAACCTGTCGTACCATAAAGTGTGTCTATATCTGTAAATTTGAGTTTTGTTTTTAAACGATACTCTGAAATGTAGGTTAATGGCTTGTTAACCCCCACTACTCACCCCCATACACTGGGCAAGACCACCTCCATATAATTTTCTCTTATAAAACAGTTTCAAAAAAATAGACAGAATCTAAAAGTTGGAAAAACTTAAAATCCATTTTTTTGGTAAAATAACCATTTTAAAAATTATTTTTTTGGTGCATAAAATTACAATGCAATAGTAGTTTCAAAAAAAAAATGTAGGTCACATCAGCGGGGGTTTATTTATTTTTTATGCTACAAATACCTTGCTTTTCCAATACTAACCTATGCTATTTACCGGCGATGCGTGGCTCTACCTAGTGGCAAAATTCCGCCATTTTGTGAACGGAGTTTTTGAGCGCAAAAAGCAGGTCTCTATATGGAGGTGGTCTTGCACTGGGAAACCTTCTTACCACATCCCCTTCCAGAGGGATACTTCGGACTAGCCCCTTTCAGGGCTACGACAAGTTAGGTGGCGTGGACTCTAGAAAGGGAGTAAAACCCATATAGGGCAGGGGTTAAGTTTCAATCAAAGTGTAGTACTTGGTAAATATTTCCAATCCAGGCATTAAAAAAAATTAATATTTTAAATGAAAAGTCTCTAGTTAAACTTCCGGAAGTTTGCTAGTACAACAAACACATCGCATTTGAAAATCGCTCAACGGAATGAGGCGACCTTGAACACGAGTAAAGCAAAGTTTTTCCCACCAGAGGGCAATGTGAGAGTTTAAAAATTTTAACGGTTCACAAGTAGAGAAGCGCTTGTTCCTTGTTCCGACGAAATGGATAGAAGAAAATCACAGGATGGAAACAACAAAATATTCAAATGTTGTGAGTGTGAATTTACTAGTTCTTACCAAACTAGTCTTAATAGGCATGTAAAGATTCACAAAGGAGAAAAACCTTTTAAGTGCCATCTGTGTAATTACTCCAGCGTTCAAAAAACAGGCCTACACCGGCATCTGAGAACCCACACCCAAGAAAAAGCGTTCAAGTGTAACATTTGTGATCGTAAATATTCTTACCCAAGTGGTTTACAGCGTCACATAAGGACACACACGGGGGATAAACCCTATGCATGTCATCTGTGTAATTACTCTGCTGCTCAAAGAGTAACTCTAAACGTACATCTGAGAACCCACACCCAAGAAAAACCGTTTAAGTGTAGCATTTGTGACCGTTCTTATACCCAAGGAAGTCATTTATATTCTCACATGAGGACACACACGGGGGATAAACCCTATCAATGTCCTTACTGCAGTCATAAAAGTGCTGATAAAAGTAATTTAAAAAAACATGTTACGACACATACTGGTGAAAAACTGTTTACATGTGACAAATGCAGTTATAAATGCAACCAAAGTAGTACTTTAATATCACACAAGAAGCGTCATACCAATGACAAACCTTTCAGTTGTCCATTTTGCATCTACAAATCAGTTACCAGAGGAGAATTAAAAAAACATTTATTAACCCATACAGGCGAGAAACTAGAAAAATGTCGTTTTTGTACTTATTCGTGTGCTACTAAATTCAATTTAAAAAGACATTTGAGGAGCCATACAAAAGAAAAACCGTACAAGTGCACTTTTAGTTCCAGTTGTTTTTCTGAATTAGGTTCATTAAAAACCCACACGACAATTCATACTGGTGAAAAACGATTTAAATGTAAATTATGTGATTATGTATGCAGACAGACCAGCCATTTAAAAAGTCACATAAACTTAAAGCATGTCACAAAAATTTAAGTTTTTTAAAATTTCATATTTTTGAATCTGTAAACTTTTTCTAAAATTACTACTACTTTTGTACTACTTTATTTTAGCCATTATATATTTAATAAATCTAGACCAGCCAACAGTGTTACCATTAAGATTTTTTTTGTAAAATTGAATTTAAAAAAAGTTTTTCTAAAATAACATCTTTCATGTTTATAGAATCTAGTAAGATGCTAACGAATTTAAACTTTGTTAGTTTGATCCTGTTAAGTAAGATTAAAATCATAATTGGAAAAAAATATTCAAATAATTAAATATCATCCCAGCAGGAATTGATGTGAAAAATAGGAATTATAGTTACAGTATTTATGTATTGAAATTATATAATTGGACACCCTCCAATAGCAATCAGCTTGTGGTGGCGAATTAAAACGAATTTCTTGCTGATGGGTCAACTTAAGATTACAATTAGAACTTTTAATATTTGGTTAGGTCAGTGGATGCATTTGGCATTCGAGTAAATCTTGTGTAATTTTGGATTCCATTTGTAAATCAAAGTAAATCCATATTAAGCAATTGTACAAAAATCGACAATATTTAGTCAATAAAAGACCTTTAATGAGCATTTTCCCCGCATGATCTGTATTTCATAGATGCAAAATTACAATTTAGCACCTAAACTTTTAATATTTGATTAGGTCAGTGGATACTGACTGACTGGATAATATTAAAAGTTCAGGGTGCGAGTGAATCCTGTATAATCTTGGATTCGATTCGTAAATCTATGTAAATGTATAGTAAAGATAATAAATTCCATCCAACATGGATTTACAATGTTTGATGTATTTTTTAAATTACATGTAAAAAAAACTGCAATTTTGAGTGATGTGAATTGAAACAAAATGTTAAACCGATGCAAAAATAAGATTTGACTCCTCAAGACTTTTTTTTATGTTTTGTTTTTATTTTCTGTCCAATGAAACGTGTGCTCGAGTGGACTAAACTGGAGCCAAAATTTGCTAAAGTCAAAAGTTTAACTCTCAATCAATCACCCGTAACACCGAGAGAAAAATTAGACCAAGGGTGTTTACCATTTCCTCTCAAAACATTTAGCTATGTGCACAGACAAAATAAAGTGGTCCATTACAAGTATGTTGAGCTGAATTTTGTGGGAATTGTGCACAATTTGGAAAGTAAACGTAAGAGTAAGGTTCTGCTTGTAATGAGAGAGAATTGCGGTAAATGTTTTGAGAGTAAATGGTAAACACCCTTGGCAGTTGTAAATACAACTGCAGAGCGTAAACTTGGAAGCAATGTGGTTAATAAACATTTCCAGAGTGCTAACTGACATCGTTTCGTTAGCATCTGCCTTTTCTTTTGCTCCTTTACAAACTTCACAAAAATATTTGAATTTAATTTGATCATAATTTAATCATTTGATAATCTGATCTGATCACAAACGACCACTTTCTGAATAACTTGTCAACTTGTGAATGATTAAAAATTGATCAAAAAAATCACTTTTATTGGTCATTTTGTCATCACTTTTTAATCACAAAATTTAGTTGATCACTGTCGTGATCTGTAATGGCTAAAATTAATCTCAAAATGATGAAATGATTTGATTACGATCAAATTTCTTTAAAAAATGCTTCTCATTTGACATTTAAAGCTTCCAAGTGAAGTGGAAAGAAAGTAAAATCCTGTGGGGCAGGGGTTAAGATTGAATCAAAGTGTAGATTTTGGTAAATATCTCTCTCTAATCAAAGCATTTAAAAAAATTAAAATTTTAAATGAAAAGTCCCCCATTAAACTACCGGAAATTTGCTAGTAAAACAAACACATTTGAAGATCACTCAAAGGAATGAGGCGACCTTGAATTTGAGGAACAGGTTGCCATATAGAAAATTGCTTTTACTATTCGGGTGCAATGGACGACCATTTTTTTCCCTCTTTAATATAACTATATTTTTTGAAAAACAACCACCTTTAAGTATAGTATTGGTGGGAATTAAACTCAAGATTCGTTATCTGCATAATTTGGAATAATTTCTCAATAATGATTTGTATTCAAATAGAAACTCAAATTGATGCAAACGTAAGATTTGGCACATAAACGAGACTACGTTTTGTGTTTTTATTTTATTTACACCAACCAACCAAAACATGATCTCAAATGAACTAAACTGGATTCAAATAATGAGTTAAATTATTATAGGTATCTAATTTTAAGCCAACTTTTAATGACTGTATACAATGTTGCGTGTCTAGCTGTCATCATGTTTTGTTGCGAGTGAAATCTGTTTTCTTATTCTAACAAGAATGAAAATCCAGATTAATCCAGGGTCAACCGACTCAAAAACTGACAATTTGCATTTTTTTTCCAACAAAAAAACGTGACCTCGAGTGGAATAATCCGGAATCCAAAATGTGCTAAAGTCAGAGGTTTATACCAAAGGCGCTATCATTTCATCTCACAAGAGATACAAGAGTGCAAACTTTGCAGTAAAGTGGTTAATCTGGTCCCAACAGACAAACAATTTAGTAATGTATATATGAAGTCAACTTTTAATAACTAGATGCAATATTGCGTGTCTAACTATCATCATCTCATCTCGTGATATTTAAATTCTTTGAAATTGAATTTCTTTTCCTCTGTCAAGAATGCACTACATACAGATCCATTCCGGGACAATCGATTCTAACGGGTAATTTTTTAAATTAAATAACTTGAACAAAATGTCACTCCGAATCAATTTTAAAGTGACAACGAAGCTGAAAATGGGGGAAATATTAACATTGAACATTAGATTTAAAAAATTTTAAAAGATGTTGCTGCTGGGCATTACAAGGAATGAGGCAACCTTGAAGTTGAGAAAAACAAAATTTTTTCCAGCTACAAGGTGACGTGGTAGTTTAAAAAAGAACTGACACGCACGATTAGGTCGACATCTAGTGGAAATTGTTCCTCAGGTGCAATCAATGCTGACAAATTTAAATTTCGTAAATTTGATCCTGGTACAGTGGAGGACTATCTTTCATCTCCATTTTTAGTGAGAATAACCCCCTTTAAGATGAGTTTTGAGTAGGGTGGGAGGATTAAATTAAAGATTCATTTTTGCACAGTCTGGATGTAGTCACATACAGGATAATTTCTTTCACTTTATTTTGTGGCGATTAGGATTACATTAAAGTTCAGCTCATGGTTAATATTTCCGCCAATCCAGTAACAGAAATAAAACAAACTTAAAAGTATTCACATTTAAAGTATCTCATTACACCTTTGGAAATTTCGCTAGTAAAAGAACATATCGCATTTTTAATATCAGTTGTAAGATTCAAATAATTGAGGCGACCTTGAACTTTAGTGCAACAAACTCTTTCCCCGCTAGAGGGCGAAGTGTCAGTTTAAAAAATATCAACGGTTCACAAGTAGGATTAGATTGCCACAAAGTTATCAAACTTAGTCCCGACAAAATGGATAGAAGAAAACCACGAGATGGAAACAAGAAATCGCTGAGAAATGGAACAGGATCAAAGAAGAAATTATTCCAATGTGGTGAGTGTGAATTGACAAGTGCTTCCCAAAGTAGTCTTCGTGTCCACGTTAAGATTCACAAAGGAGAAAAACCTTTCAAGTGCCATCTGTGTAAGTACTCTACTATTCATAAATCAGCTCTAAATCAACATCTGATAACCCACACTCAAGAAAGAGATTTCAAGTGTAACATTTGTGATCGTGCTTATAAAGACTCAAGTGGTTTACGATATCACATGAGGACACACACGGGGGATAAACCCTATGCGTGTCATTTGTGTAATTACTCTGCTGCTCAAAATTCACATCTAAATGAACA
>JAQGAS010001184.1:0-24050 GCA_034686365.1 Pachymerium ferrugineum | reverse complement strand
AAAAAAGTTTTGCAAATTCTGCCACTGGTTTGTTTACAACTTCCTTTTAAATAGCAAATTCCTTCCGCTTGTAAAAATTAAAAAAGGTTAACAAGTCGCATACCCCCCACTAAGCAAGGTCAATTGCGAATCAATTAAGGGCAATTAAGAAAGTTAAAAAGGAATTAAAAAGTGAGTCAGCATCAAGAGGGTGTGATTATAAAAAGTTAAGCAAGTCAAGACTCATCATCTTGACCCTTTTTAATTTTTCCTTCCTTGGGTTGAATAAACCTTAAGCATATATTTTTCTTGATGGCACAGAACGTGATTTGGGTATACTGTCATGTATATACAGAGACTTCTGGTTTTCCTATTACTTACTGCATACTGATTTTACAACTACACATTGAACTTTTAATAGAGAGATTTTGTTTTTAAAGAAGATTTTAATTATATGTTGACTAGGTTAGAAATGCAATTAAAATGTTATTAACATATTTGAAATTCTGTAAATTTCTTTCCCAGATGATTGGAGAAATTAATTACAGGGTTTTTGTCACATTATTGTGATGTGTTTTATGTGTGTTACATAAGTAGGGAAATGTTTTGCATGTTAATGGATTTGGGAATTTGTTTATTAAATGTTTTTTTTTTTTTTTGTTGAGTTATTGGTGATGGAGGTGTTTATTAAGAGCGACCTCTCGTCTATTAAGAGGGAAATTGGTCTACTGGCCTAGAAAAATCGTAGAAAAGTGGAGTTTTTGATGGATTTTGGTGCTTAGCTGGTGGTTATTGAGTTTGTTTGAAGAGTTTCAAGGTTCAATTGGAACTGACGTTTTCAGTTTAATTGAATGTAAGTGTGTAGTTGGCCTTCTTCACTTGATTTTATTGTAATGACAATGCTAAATGACTATCCCAAGTGGAATTAGCAAGTGAATCCCTTGTAATGTTTGACCTCTGATGTAATTTGTGGACAAGTTTTTTCTTACTTCATTAGCTTGTTTCATCTTTCATGTTTTGTACGAAGCGTGTTTCAATTTGTATTTTTGTACGATAGAATAGAAAATGGAATAAAGAACTTTTTTTTCAAGCTGGTGATGCAATAACTTTTTAATTTATATATTTCTTTCAAGGTTTGTGAAATCTTTTCTAATCTTTTAAAGACTTGTGCAACACCCGCAACATTTTATTCACATGTCTAAACACTTGATTGAAAGCTGTCATAAAATAAAAGCTTTTTATCTAGTTCCCACCTACTCAAAAGTGTCCACATAATTTCCAGGATTTGTGTAACCTACTAATAAAGTAAATAAGAAAACAGCAAGTTTCGACATTTATCTGACAATTAAAATTTCGGAAATAGCCGAATTTTATATTTAGAAATGGGACAAATTTATTTTCACTTTGACTGAAAGCAGGAAAAAAAAAACAAACAAAACAAAATTAGGCCAAAACTTTACAAACTCTCAATTTATCAACCAATTTATGTCTCCACTGACCGTAAAATAATTAACAAAACCATCGGACCTATCACTCAAACAGCTCTTTTCAAAATACGAAGGATCACAAAGAGTGGACCACCTTATGAAGAGAAAAAAAATCCTCCTAGCGGCGATCTAGTTCAACGACTCACCCGGTATTTATCTATTTTATTAGATGAAACGAGCGAAACAAATCAATCTCATCACTCGCCAAATTTGGACAGGAAATAAGGCGTTGGACCAAGAAAAGAGAATTTGATGGTAATAAAAATGAAAGTTTTCATTTCCTCTAGTGGTGTGGTCATCGGCACGAAAATAGAAATTGAGATGAGAATTATGCACGATCAATTAAGAACTTGTTGCAATTTTAGAATTCACCTGCAGCGAACCAGTGTGGGCCATATTGTGCAGTCCTACTTTTAATTTTTATTTCATCAAAGTCCAGGTGTGAAAAATGGAGAAACTCGTTGAGGTCATTGTTTCACCCCCTTTATATATCATTCCTTCATCAGGCCATTGTGCTGAAGAGACGTGTCAAGGATTTGAAGCTTTATTTTTCTACAATATACACTAATTTCATTAATGTCATTTCAAGGAATTAAATTAGTTGAGTTGTGTCTCGTGTGCGCAGTTTTCTTTTTAATAGAAAGTTTGAAAAAACTTGTAAATTATGTGAGAAATAATAAAATTAATGATTTTTTTCCCATAATTCATTTTTTAATTTATTCAATTACGTCTTACGAAATGAGAATGTTTAAATGCATACTTAATATTTTAAAGTGTGGGAGTTTTACGTTGGGTGCAAGACCCTTGATACAATGAAATTACCTCATGATTAAACTCTCTACAACAAACTGTAAACTCGCGTTGTTGCACACTTTTTGTGATTAATAAATAAAAATGAAATAAATTTATGTTTATATTGTTTGGGAGTTGAATTTCAGTGTCGAAAACATGTTTTAAATATTTTCTGACCTTCGACATCACCCACCATAACTTTTGAGGATTATTTATCGCTTATTATAATACAAGTGAGCAGCAGTATTTTTGTTTATCAGATTTGCCGCGTGGGCCTAACCACTCGTAAGCCAAATGTGTGGTTTAATATTCGCTTTATGAGAGGTAAGGGTGAAAAGGTCCTAAATGAAGAGGCCGATTACCCTTTTCATTAACCTGTAGCTCATCCTTTTCTATTTTTAGAACTCTGCTAATTAAGAAAATAATAAAAAAATTTTTAAAAGTTAAAAATTGGGCATTTTCACTGGAAAATTTTAAGTTAGTGAAACAATGGGAAACTGTAACTGAACCTTTTTGAGCGTTTAATTTGAAATGGGAATGGCGCAAACAAACAAGTGGGTAATTTGCAGCTTAAATCGAATTAAATAAAGACAATGAAGGAGAAAAATTATTGATATTAAATGTTAAGCAAATTTATTTTTAATCTAATTATTTCGATAGGAATTTCTCTTTGGTTAAAAAGTTAAGAGAACGAGTTGGGATTTTTGTAATAAGTCATTGCACCTATAACCTTTGACCCCTTTTGGGATTTTCTTTTTTTTAAAAAAAAATTTAATTGAACTTTTTTTCTTTTTAGAGTTTTGTATCACGTAGTCTCATCTCAACATATGACAATAAGAATGATACACTTCTCTAACCTCAATTTTCAAGAATAAAACAAAGTTAACCAATAAAAAAAAATATAGGTAATTACAAGTTTTAAATGAGTAGTTTTTTTTTTTTTTTTTCTAATCTTTATTTGGATCCACTAAAGCAAAACATATTTTTAATTTATTTTCTCTTGTTATTAGAACACAAGTTAAGCTTGTTTTATTCTCATGAAATTCCAATGACTCGTTAAAAGGTTAGAGAAAAGATTTTGTGTTGAATATTCAGGGATTTTGGATGAATAGGTTTTATTCATTTAATCATATGGCATTGAAAGTTTTCGAGGTTAAATAATTCCTAAATGCGAGTAATTGATATGAAATTGCAGGACTTTACAATACAATATTTTGAATATTGCAATTGGAATACATAAATAAATGTGTTAATAGACCAAAGTTGGCAACTTTGTCTTTAATGCTAGACGAGTTATGGTGGTAATGATGGGGCGATGTCGTTTCGGTAGTTCTAATAATGACAGCAGTATTCTAACAATGGTGGCGCGTCGGAACCGGAAATGAATTTTACCCGGTAGTACCGACGCGCCACCATTGTTAGAATACTGCTGTCATTATTAGAACTACCGGTTCCGACGCGCCACCATTGTTAGAATACTGCGGTCATTATTAGAACTACCGAAACGACATCGCCCCATTGAATAAATATTGAATTTTTAAAATTCCGCAATATTCGGAATAATGACTCAACATTACTCTAATCCTGTACTTCAAAAAATATTTTTGTTATTTCTGATGTGAACAAGCTTTAGCTGCTTTATTAGTTTATTTGAACTTTCCCAAAGACATAATTCAGACATCTCCAATACTACAAAAAAATCATAAAAATATAATTATAACCGCAGCAAAAAAAAAGATTAATTTTAATGACATTAAAATAACGGGAAGTTCATTCATTATTTTTTTTTTTTTAATGAGAAACTATACTTTCCTTTGCCCCATTATTCCCACTCTCCCCACCCTCACTACCAACCAATTACACCCCAACTGTAAACATCATAATTTGCCCATTAAAATCAAACGTCACTCATAAAAAAAAAAAATCACTGATGACTTAGTCCATCACGAATCGATGATGAAAAGTAAGCCACGGTTCACACAAAGAATGTTATTCACCCGAAGAGGACCACATTCTTGAAGCATCCCGTAACCAATAACCTGCTAAACTACGTATATAAAATGATATCATACACTAACATTACATTATACAACACTTTGTCTTCATATCCTTTACCCTACTTTTTCCCTCCCCCTTTCCTTTTCATCTATAATTACCAAGTTGTTTCTTTTCCCACTGCAAAATGTTTACAAATGTCAAGATCTAGGTCTTGAGGTGAAATCATCCTCAATTGGGTTGCTCACACTCAACAGCCACTCACAAGGATCCAACACTTGCGCCTCCCTTTGTGAAAGTAGAAACCAAGAAAAGTCAAGTAGCCACTAAGAACCGCCTTCCGCCCTAATTTCTTGTGGTATATAAATGAAGGCAAAAAGATTCACTCATCATCTTCATTTTCAAATTCGATAAGGCACTGGTGATTTTTCCATTGTTTTTTGGACGTCTGTTGTAAAAAGATTGGAGACGGATTTAGGTATGTACTATTTATATAACAGTCTCTCTTTTTCTACTTTATATTAATGTTAAAAGTTTATATTTTTTATATATTATAAATAAGTATTAGTAAGCGTAAGGTACATCAACGAGTTTCACCTTGATGATAATTGTTGAGTGTTTACTTAAAGAGATGTTTCAGCGTCATTTATACGCTTGTTGTGACTCATAAACGTTAAATTTCTTTTCATTCCTTTTTAGAAAAGGTTAAATGGAATTTTTAGCCGTGTGAAATTCTAAAGCCTTTTTAAAATAAAGGAAAGGGCAAGAATCTGGGATGAACCTATTGAAAATGATGTTCACACCCTGTATGTAATTATAACTGAAACTATAACTGAAATTCCCAAAAATTTTGAAAAGAATTCTTTACTGGGTTAATTTCACCACTCAAAAGTCTAGATCACATCTTTTGGGTGTACGTAATTTTCATAAGAACGTTGTTTGAGAAACCTGAAAAGACAAGTTTTTAGATTAATAAATTAAAAAAGGAAGTGGTTTTGAACTTTGTCTTTTTTAATTTTATTTTTGAAAAGAAATTTTGGCGAGAAATGTAGAAAGGCGTGTTACTACTCGTTTGTTTATATATTTTAATTTTTTAGGTTACTAGTGTCTTCCTCTGCAAAATGAAGATGAACCTGATTCTTCATCCTTGCGGCTTCCTCTTCGTCATCCTCGCCGGTAAGTTGTTTAGTATGAACAAGGTCAACTCAGTTCAAGAACTGAGAAGCGAAAGGAGAGAGAAAAAAATGATTAAAAAAAAAAATGTAGAGCGAGAGATGCACTCGAAAATCCGGTTTATGAGAGAGGGAAAAGATGTCACTGATCTCGAGTTTGTCTATAAGATTCTTCATCTTGAACTCGTTTTCAAGCCTGACGTAATTGCGTGTCAATTAACGGTGTTTATCCAACACGTCATTATTTTTTTTTCCGTCTTACCTAAGAAGAGGTCACACTACTTTTCCTTCAATTCGCATCTTTAGCACATTGAATCATTTTCCTAATTTAAACTGCGGAAGGTGAACATGAATCCTGACATTACTTCCCCTAAAATTACTAAAAGTTCAAAGACCATAAAAATTTCATGATTCTCAGACACGAGAGAAATTTAGAAATCATTTTACGTCTTCTTAAAGGTAATTGACCGGTAAAATTTCCAAAAAAAAATTTTTAAAAGAAATTTCCTTTGAATTTTATTATCAACTTTCTCCTGTTCTAATAAGGCAACTAGGGTAGAGTTCTTGAGTAAAAGTTCTGTGGAAGAAATTACACTTAACTAAATACCATATAACATTTTATGGCACTGATATACCATTTTTTGTCAGAATAAACATGTTTCGCTCCATGTCAGGGACGTAAATGAGTGTCGTTATGCAAATTCGATTAACCTCTCCAACGGCGAATGTCAACTATTTGCCCACTCGAACGCCGCAGGGATTCAAGTGTTAAATTTACTCTTTACACCTTTGTTTCCTTTTTTCGCAGGTCTGCTGGCCTTGAGAGAAGCAAACGGAGAGCGGGTATGTAGTGGGTGAATGGTCGTTAATCTTATGGCTGTGTCCTTCCTAGTATGGAACACAAAACCGGGTTAAAAAGAATACGTGTATGCCAGAAAAATTTCTCATAATGCACCGTTAAATTTACTCACTTTTCACATCAGAGAGGAGTAACCAGTAGCAGGTTTTCTCTCACTGATTTCCCTTTAAGATAAATTTAGTTTTACAATTGTTTTGTCACAGTTTTTCAAGTTTTTTCTGAAATTATTAAAAAATTCCATTGTGGTGCAGAGTTAAAACAAAACTTTACACATTATTTTACAATGGGCTTGACCTGGAAATTTTAATTTTTATAAAAAAGAATGTGAAGAATGTAATTTATCTTAACATCATTCACATTATCCATTTTAACCGTCTGGGGAATTAAGTATTCGTCAGTTAAAGAAAAAAATGGAGGAAGTAGAGTGATTTATTTGCTAACTAGGTTTTTAACGTTTTCCTCTTTGGGTTCTCATCACTCACGAAACAAAAGATGAGTTTGAATCGTTAATTTTTAGTTTGTGAGAAGCAGGCGACAATTTGAGGCAATTAATAGATATAAAATACTTTTTCCTCAATTCCATCTTCATCACTTTTGGATTAACCTGGTTCTCTCTGTTTTATTGTATATTTTGCTATGTGAAAATGCTGGAAAAAGTTCAGGTTTTAATTGAGAACAAAATTAGGATCAGAAAATTAAATGTTTTTTTTGCTCTCAAAGAAGTGGGAATTTTCTTTCTGTTGTAGATAAGTAAATTATTACACCTTTACTTTTGTTGGTGAGAACAAAACCCTGAACAGGACTTGAATGAGACATTTGGGACACTAATAACTTAATTTTGCTACTAAGCTAACAAAACTGGAAGGCCTTTTCTTTGCTCTGAATTTTGAATTGAAGTTGTAAGGCAAGATTCTATTCTAGTTTAAACGTGCTATTGCATATGGAGAAGCTGATGATCAACTGGAATTACCAGCAGGTCCTGCCCCTGCTCCAGCAACAGGGTTTGCAGGTAGCCAAGTTGGTGCAGGTGCTCCAGGTGCACCAGCTTTTCAGCAGCCATCAGCTGGGGCACCTAGTGCCGGTTTTCAGGATGTAGGTGCTCCTGGCGCCCCTGGAGGATTCCAGCCAGCACCAAGTGCAAGTTTTCAACAAGGAGCAGGAGCACCTGGAGCTCCGGGAGGATTCCAGCCAGCACCAAGTGCAAGTTTTCAACAAGGAGCACCTGGAGCTTCGGGAGGGTTTCAGCAGGCTGGACAAGGGGGATTTGGTGGTGGTGGATTTGTAGGAACTCAACAAGGAGGAGGTGCTTCTTTTGCTGGACAGTCTTGGGACGATGGTCCTGGGGATTATTCTGCCATTCCTGGGTCACCTGATATTGATTATCCAATTCTTGCTTCAGTGCCACAAACTAGTTTTAGTTGTGACTCGCAGCCTTACAAGGGGTATTATGCTGATATTGAAGCTCGTTGTCAGGTGAGTCAGTTATTTGCTGTAAATTCAGCTGAGACTGACCATTTAATATTTTTCATAGGTTTTCCACATTTGTTACGAACCTGATAGGCAAGACAGTTTTCTATGCCCTAATGGAACACAATTTAACCAAAAGTATTTTGTTTGTGATTGGTGGATTAATGTTAACTGCGAAGAATCACCTGCTTATTATGATCTGAATTCACAAATTGGAGTTATCCCTGAAGGTGGTGGAGTAATACCCGTAGCACCTTTCCCCGGTAGTGGAGGTCCAGGGTTTGCTGGGGTGCCACCTGGTCCCGTGCAACCAGGTTTTCCAAGTGCCCCAGCTCCTAGCTTTCAACAACCAGGCACTCCTGGAGCACCTGGTAGACCAATTCAACCAGGGTTTCCAAGTGCCCCAGCTCCTAGCTTTCAACAACCAGGCGCTCCCGGAGCACCTGGTGGACCAATTCAACCAGGGTTTCCAAGTGCTCCAACACCATCTTTTCAACAACCAGGAGCTCCAGTTGGGCCTTCGTATCAGCCTGTTCCAACACCATCGTTTCAACCACCTCCAGCACCAGCTCCACAACAGCCTTCATACCAACCACCAGCTGCTCCTCTTCCTCAGCAGCCATCGTACCAACAACCACCAACTGCTCCAGCTCCAAGACCACAGCCAGCTCCTCAGCAGCCATCGTACCAACAACCACCAACTGCTCCAGCTCCAAGACCACAACCTGCTCCTCAGCAGCCATCCTACCAACAACCACCAGCAGCTCCAGCTCCAAGACCACAACCTGCTCCTCAGCAGCCATCGTACCAACAACCACCAGCTGCCCCAAGACCACAACCTGCTCCCCAACAACCCTCGTATCAGCCACCAGCTGCACCTCAACCAGCTCCACAGCAACCTTATCAGCCACCAGCACCAGCACCTAGACCTCAACAACCATATCAACCACCTGTACCAGCCCCTAGACCTCAACCAGCACCTCAACAACCATATCAGCCACCTGTACCAGCCCCAAGACCACAACCAGCTCCACAACAGCCATCTTATCAACCTCCTCCTGCACCAGGCCCCATACCCCAACAACCATATCAACCACAGCAACCTGCTCCATCAATTCCAAGACCTGTGCCAGCACCAAGGCCTCAACCAACACCCCAAAGGCCAAGTTATCCTCAAGAACCAGCTCCAGCACCTGCACCTAGGCCTCAACCAGCTCCTCAACAGCCAACTTATCAACCACCTCCAGCACCAGTACCTAGACCACAACCAGCTCCTCAACAACCTTCTTATCAACCTCCACCAGCACCAGCACCTAGACCACAACAACCTTCATATCAACCTCCTCCTGCACCAGCCCCTAGACCACAACAACCTTCATATCAACCTCCTCCTGCACCAGCCCCTAGACCACAACAACCTTCATACCCCCCTCCTCCTGCACCAGCACCTAGACCACAACAACCTTCATATCAACCTCCAGCACCAGCGCCCAGACCACAACAACCTTCATATCAACCTCCTCCAGCACCAGCGCCTAGACCGCAACAACCATCATATCAACCTCCTCCTCCTCCAGTGCCTGCACCTGCACCTCGACCACAGCCATCTTACCAACCTCCTCCAGCACCTGCACCTGCAGCTCCAGCTCCCTCATATATTCCTCCTCCATCACAACCAAGACCAGGACCCCCAACATATGGAGAAACACCTCAACCCTTTCAGCCTGCTCCAGCCCCTCAACCATTTCAACCGGCTCCTGCGCCTAGACCACAACCTAGTTTTCCTCCACCGAGGCCAAGACCACAACCGGCTCCCCAACCAATCCCACAACCAGAACAACCTGATGAAGAAGAACAAGCCGGTGCCCGATATTAGCCTAACGACTATTGCTCACGCCACTCTTCTGATTGTCATTTGTAAATATTTTGAGCCTCGAAAACAATCTATTTTTAGTTATCTATACATTCCTAGCGAGAGAATCTGAATTCCCTGTTTGTTTATGCTAAGTTTTTTAATGTGTTAATTATTTTTCAAGTGCAATATTTGGTAAATGTACAGTTTGTATTATCGAATCGTATTTAATGTAAATTATGAAATGCCTGAATTGATATTTTCTGTACCATTTATACGTTCACTGCGCTCTGGTGACGGAATTGTGAAACTTGCTTTTCCTTTTTCCCCACTCCTAGAGGTTCTTAATTACAAAATTCACATCTAAAACGCCAACTTTTGAAGAAAAAAATTGTATTTTTGTGATAAATCTGATTTTTTTTTTAATCATCATGCATTTAAAAATGATATTTTGTACTTAATAAAGAAAGTATGTTGAATTATACTCATGAAGAGCGTTGACTTAATTTAATTACAGTGATTGCTTTGAGTTCGTTTAATGGTACGAAACAACCAGCAATTTAAATTTCTGAATGACTCTTAAGATTTCTACTACTTCGCATTGTATTCGGTTCTTTCATCGGCTTTAGAGTGGGAGAAAAACTGCTTAAGTAATGGGAAAGAAAGTTGCTAAAAGACTTAAGGTTGTAGTCCTTAAGATTAAAGAGGAAAGCTTTCATTGCACGCGGGTGGTTTTAGATGTAGGTTGTAGACATATAAAAAAAAAACAAATACGCCTATGTTTCAACGCCCTCTTGTTGGAACGTCCAGTTCCGCAGAAACGAGTTGAATGTGTAATGACATGTGTAATGGATGTGCTGTTGGTTTGGGTTTTGATGGACGGGCAAAAGATCCAGGAAGTAGTTGAAGGTATCATTTGATGATGTATGTACAGTTTTGTAGAAATTGCAATAATTTAGAATTCAGTAGGTCGTAATAAGTCATGCGAGGGAAACATTGGTGTGGTTAACTCGTCTTAATGGACTCAATTTTTGTGTGCAGAACGAAGTTTCAAATGAAATGATCATTTAATGATTGTTAATTAGATGACTTGGGTGTTGGAAGTCTAAAGAAGATTCAAATATAAATGTAATTACATTTAACTTTAGTTTTGTTAGAGACACGGTGATTCAAGAATATCTGGGATGGAATTCAAAGTATGAACAAAAAAATCTTTTCTTATTTTGAATACAGGGCAAGTGTGTGAACCTCAATTTTTTTAAGGTGAGCGATTCTTTGAATGAATGTACTTTAGCTTATAGTCACTAGAGGCCACTGCAGTATCAGTTTGATTATTCTACAAACTGTGGTTGTTTCTTAAATTTGGTAAAATTAGTACTGATAGTCGTGGCTTATATTGTTCTTGTAAGTTGCAAGTTTAAGGTCACTTATTAGTTGAAACTTAATAATAATAAGTATATAAGTATATATATAATGAAATCTCTTGGAAGCTCAAAAGTTTAGGTTTTTTATCACCAGCTGTCACTGCAACGGTCTACTAACATAGTTGCTAATGAACTTGGTTCAATTTCTAGTTTAGGTGTCGTTGTTATGATTATATTATTTCAAGCTTTGCAAAGTTAGTATTGAGTGTATCAATTTGTTATGACTATATTATTTGAAAAGCTTTGCTTACTCATGTTACTTAGTAATTGATTTATTGTGTCCATTTGTTTTGTACAATCGATTAATTGTAACAGCAATAACATCTTCCATTTTCAATATTAATTTTTCCAAACTTAGTATAGTATTGAAAACTGAAGCGTTTATTCCACTTATCGCCTTGACAGTAAGCATCACGACCTCTCCAATCATTGAGGAAGCAAACCGCATCAGCTCTGTCACATGCTGCATTAATAATGATTACTTGATACGCAAAGAGTAGAAGAAAGCAGAGCACTTTCATATTTGGTTTTCAATAATCTTAATACTAGAATAAAATGAAACGTTAAAATTCAGTAGGGAGTAATATTAATGATACTTACATCTTAAATGTTTAACGGTTTGCAGTTTTGGCGGATGAAGCTGGCTGGCTTTTATAAAAGTTTAACATCGCATTTTGCGTAAACCACAAGGATAAAAACACAAGTTTCACAATATTTAATGACTGAATTTTTATTTTAATACACACTATGCGGAAAATGAGGAAGAATGCATAGCATTGCTTCATAAAAAATATTGTGTAGCAATAACGTATATGAACTAGACGCAACTGCAAAGCCAGTCACAATACGCAATTCAGTACCTATGAGGCCCGAATGTTTCGAATTGTAATCACCAGCTGTCGCTGCAATAGCCTTCCTAGCTAAGAAGCTGATGAATTTGATTCAAATTCTAGTTTAGCTGTTTTTAATTTTTATTATGATTATATTTCAAGCATTACAAAGTTGGTGTTAAATGCATGATAACTACATACAATAATAAGTCATCTTTTTATTACAGCTGTTTTATACAGTTAAGTGTAACAGCAATAACACCTTCCATTTTTAATAGGAAATACCGCCACAGTGTAAGCTTGAAAACTGAAACGTTTATTCCACTTATCGCCTTGACAGTAAGCATCACGAGCTTGCCAATCATTGTGATAGCAAGTTGCACCAGGTGTGACACACTGCGCATTAATAATGGGTATATCACACGCAAAGAACAGAAGGAAACAGACCACAAGTAGTTTCATTTTTGGGTCTCACTATCAATTCTGCAATAAAATTAAAGTTTAGTATATAAATAGGAAGAAATGTTTAACCATACTTACATCTTAAATTTCAATAGTCTGGGTTTTTTTTTTATATGAAGCTGCCTCTTTTTATAAAAAGCTTAACATCCTGCTATTAGGGATAATAAACCCACGATTTCTCAATATCTAATGGCAAAATTTTTATTTTAAAACACAATATGGGATAAATTGAGGAAGGATGAAACAAATTGCAAATATATTTTATTGAGAAATAAGTTGAATAAAATGAAATTGAAAAACATTAACGGTTAAAAAGATTCTAAATGAATGGCTTTTCACTAGATCCATCTAACGGTAATTTTTTGAATTTCTCATCGTCATGCACCTAGAGCGGTCATTAATTAATTTTTAAAAAAATTAACACAAATTGTCGCTTTTAGACTACCCATCACATAAATAAGAAACTTTTCTTCCCAAGGTTTTAATTAACTTTCTATGATTCACTAATCCCAAGTACACACGTTTTTAATTTAAAAATAAAAACCCCCAATTTAAATTCATAAATCTCACTCGTTCATCAATCACTGAAACAACAAAACTATAAATCACACGATCATTGCCTTGTCATTCTAAACAAAAAAAAAAAAAAAAAAAATCAAAATCCTCAACTCGTTTTTCACTTTCACGACTTTTAGACCATTAAAGTGGCGCATGTGTATTAAATGATCGCTCTAGGAATTTTCGCCAATTTGGGCCAACGCCTTTGGCCATGCCCAGACCAACCCTGTAAAATAGAAGAGGTTTTCTCGACAGATTTAGGACGAAGGATTCACGCACTCATCATTCCCCTGGCCTCGATGATCTCAAAAATGCCCACAAGGTGGAGGAAGAGAAGAAAAAAAAGTTTCAGATGGAGTTATCTGTAAAAAGACATTTGCAGGGAGCAGTGTTGCCTAACAAATTGCATTTTCTCTTTTCTCTAATTAAGTCGACCTGGTCGAATAAATGGTTCAGAGATGTAGTGTTGCAGTGAAAAATGAGTGTGTTGGGAAATAATTGATTTGTGAATTAAAGTGGCGTGATAAATGAGCATGTTGGACAGTACAGAGTGTCTACAATATCCCTTTAGAGGCCTGTTTTTGTAAAAATTAGAGTGAGTGATGAAATATTGTGCTGTTAAAAGAGTTAAAATTTTGACCAAAAGTAGTGCAAGATAAAAACTGAGTGTGGTCAGACTAGAAATTTTAATTTTTAGTTGTCTGTTCTGGAAACTGGTAACTTCAATTCATGAGGCAAACAAAAACAGAATGGAAAAAAGTGACAGCTAAAATTTATAATTTGATCATATTCACCCTCTGGAGAGTCAGATTCCATCTCGTTTGACTATTGATGGGACGAATGGTGTAGTCTGAATAAAAGCTTACGGACCCCTTATTTGTGATAAGTTTATTAATGAGTTTGATTTGCTTAAAATCTGAAATAGAATAAGCTTTCTTTTCTTCGCCTTTACTTCGAGTATAGTTAGTTGGTAAGGTGACGTCAAATATGACAGACACCTGCCGTCTCGTACGTCGTTTGCAGCACAGAATATTGACGTTAACCAAACTGCATGCACATCTTTCAAAAGTTGCCTAAACTTTCCTTACAATGGGGCCAAGTCGCTTCGGTAGTTTTAATAATGGCCGCAGTTCTAACAATGGTGGCGCGTCGTACTGCCAGATGGCACCGGAAATGAATTCCTCCCGGTAGTACCACCATTGTTAGAACTGCGGCCATTATTAAAACTACCGAAACGACATCGCCCCATTCTTATGCTTCACCCTCTTTAATTTACCACAAGAAAACTTTAACAAATTTAGATAAAATCACTCCAGACACATACGAAACGCATGAGTAACCACACAATCATTTGACCAATCACACATGATAGTTACCCTACTTAACCACCACTTAACACATCTCAATTTTACTCCACTCAAACCGTGCCATGAAACCCAAAGTTTCTTGACCTCTCACCAAACATTCTTTTATCACAACTCTAATCAAAACCCTTTTCACTTCAACACTAACTCATTTCCATATATCAATCTTTTTACCCCTAACACTAATTCCAACAACTTCCTTTAAAAAAAAAATAAATTGGAATTTAGGATCGATTAAAAAATTACTATTCAGGACGAATAGCACTTATTACCAAACACCACGTGTCTTCTTCTTTTTCTCACTTGGAGGCCATAAATGTCAATATCGTGCCGACCTTATTGCTCACCCGATTTCTATCACACATCATTTTTCCACCCCATATTTAATTATCCCACTTTTTTTTTTTGATTTTGAGAAATCTCCATTTCAGGGTGGAGTGGCACTTGTCTCACTTGGTTAATTACACCGAGAATAAAGAAAGAAAGAAAGAAAGAAAACCCGTTATTATTACAAAACTTGAAATTTCTAACATTTTTATAAACAAGCTTATATCTTTTTACAAGTTGTTGAAAGGGCTTCTGATTAAGTTTGACAAGTCTAGTGCGATGATGAATGTTTCTTAATCTCTTAAATTCTTACAACGTAGCAGATTTTAACACCAGATAGTGCGATCAAGGCGTTATTAATCGCTATATTAACCGATTTCCTTATATGGAAATTAATTTGAACGTTCATTTCTAGTTTCTCACCCCCAAAATATATTAACGGATCAATAAATTCCGTAAAAATAAACACAAAAAAGTCTTATCTGATTCACTTTCACAATGAATTAACCCGGAAGTTGGTCAAAGCGGCCATTTTTCATGGAACCATGCGCAGGAAGTGCCGCTAAATTAATTGATGTTAAGAATAATTAACTGGGGTCTCCAGTGAAAATTCCCTACTAGGTCTAAGTGTCACTTAGGACTTCATTTCCGGAGGTAATGTCGGGTAAAAGTGACGTTAATGATAGAGGCGATCCACCTACGTGTGTCTCGAGGGTCAACATTTCGTAAAGTTGTTGAACCAATTTTTTTTTTTTTTGTTTCTGACGGCCTCTTGTCAATTGAATTCCAAGCCACGTGCCCTGATGTAATCGCCTGTACAATGCTATCACATCATTAAACCCGGGGTCAGTGTGTAACACCCTGTGTGGAATGGTCAATCTCCTTGATTCATTAACATAAAACCTATTTTTTTTTTCTAGAGAGGAAAAAAATAAAGTTCTTGAGTAGATAAGGGGAATTAGGGATGATCACGACAGTTTGGATTGTTTTAATAAGATCAAGGATTTTCAAGTGGTTGACTTTTGACATTTTTGAACACGTTTCTTAGGTGTAACAAATGGTTGAGTGGAGTGAAATGGGACGGTGAGGAAAATTTGGTTTGTTTTTAAAGACTGAGAAATATTTTAAAGAATTTAGTTCATTGTAAACATTGAGTTATTAGTTAATGATTTGGTTTCATCTTTTCCACTTTTGAGTTTTTACAAACTGGAATAAGTTTTAAGTTTACATTTTTTGTTCTTTTTATCAACACAACTGTGTGTTTATGTATTAACAAATTTTGATAGTGTAATGAAATGACTATCTTTTTGTATAACAAAAGATCTGTTTCATAAATTGTACTTTTTTGACCAATCGGGGGCCAATGTTGGTTTTTTGTTTGTTTTGTCGCGTATGACCCTGGCAGCCGCTCACGACGATAAGCGTCATTTTTTTTTTTTTTTCTTTTCTTACTTCAATGGTTGCTCATCTAAAAAAAAATTAGCAGGATTACTACTGTTTTTCGAGTCAAAATTTTTTTGTACAGTTACAGTTTGACTTTGGCGGGAAAAGGCGTGGGACGCCACGCAGGGCCGGGCACACACTCGACCGGGGACGCTCCTCGGCCGAGGCCCGTCGACACCCGTTGCGGCGTATTGCACACGAGCGGCGTTTTCGTGCAGGTTTTTTTTTAATGCTTACTTATAATATCTTGTCTGACTGAGCACCAAGACCACAAATGATAGTACAATATAGGCACAATTCTCTTTCTCTAACCAATGTAAACACAAAAAAGTTAAAACCCACAAAATAATACATGGATATATCGTGAAGGAAGTTGGTTCTATTTATGCTGGGCGGACTTTTAATGTACACAAAATAAATATTTACAAAAAGACTTTTTTCTATAACATATTCCAACTCTTTTTCATGAAAGAAAATTACAACCCAACTGTATTCACCCAAAACTACAGGATTGAATATAAATATACAATGCGTGTGAATAGGAGACCAATTACTTTTTTCTCTTGCAAAATGTAGGTTGATGTCATTTCTTTCTCTATATAACACAACTCTTGAAAGAGTTGCCTTTATCTATTTAACTTGCCCCGTATTTCACACGGAACGTAAACAAGGAAACGTTCAATGGAGAAAGAGAAAACCCAATGGCATCAAAAATGTATGGAAATTCCTCTCTTCACCAATTAGAAGCAACCCAAAAACGAAAATATGATGAATGATCATGTCAAAATTTTGCAGATATCTTCATCCTACTGAAATAAAGTTTGTTTTTCTCTCCTATTTTGTGAGATACTTGACTTGTGAACGTGATGTTTGGTGAAATGGACAATGAAATATGGATGCTCGTCCACCCTTGGAAAAATAGTTTCAGGTTTTGGAGTTCGCTGGGGGTCAAGTTGGGTTTATGGCAATGCTAAGCAAATGATGGGTGTTGATTTGATTTGCAAGGAAAGGAATAAAGTTATTTTATTTAAAGGTTTGGTGTGCTCAAAAAAGGAGAAAAAATTATTAAAAATAATTTAATGGTTCGTTAAGATGATGCAACGAGCATTTTAAATGAGAGTAGGTTGTGGCTATTTATTTTTGAGGTTTTTATGTATGTTGGGAAAGTGGTTTTGGGGGAGTGAGAAATTTATTTGCATAATTTGGATTACCACTTGTGGCCTTTGGGTAATAAATAGATCACAAGTGTTGGTTTTTAGTGTTAATCCTCTTTTATCTGGTTAGGGAAATTATTGTGATTATGCTGGGAGTTTCATTTTGGTGAATATTTTTGGAGAGTTTTGATTTTGATGAATTTAGATTGGTGTTAATGGGATATTTGACAAGAAAAATGCACACGTTAGAAGTTTACACATGAGCAGATCTCAACAGGTGACATGACCTTGACCAATCATTGCACAAGAGTTGTCACCACTGTTTTCTACATGGAAAATGACGTTAAATTTGCAGTTTTAGGACGTTATTTTGGTCCTAAGTGATTGTGCATCTTTTATTTTTTTTAAATCCAATTGCTCATTGCCCAAATTTGGCTTGAGATATTAACAGTGATAGTAATTTTTATTCCGTCGAACGGACGGTCGGTGCCCTCTTTGCCCGGGATCGGCCGCCGCAGTCCCCGCATTGCCGTCAACGGGGAAGGGTCGGGCCTTTGCCCGGGATCGGCCGCCGCAGTCCCCGCTTTGCCGGCAACGGGGAAGGGTCGGAAAAATATATAAATTTCCCACAAATCTATATTTTTCTAATCTCACAAAAATTAATAATTTATAAGAGACCTAATTTCCACTCAAACCTTCATTCTCTCAAACCCTAAATTATTATTTAATCTCTAAAGGTCATTAAATTGGACCTTCCTAACGCAGGACATTACTCTATTACAGTTTGGCATCAAATGAATTACTACAAACTCCAAGTGAGTTATTAATAAAAAATTATTATTACCCGCTTTAATCTACATAAAAAATGAAATGACATTTTTTTTATCAACTATAAATGCTTTAATTGATTATTAAAATTAATTCATTTCCACAGCTTAATTTTTTCAATCAAACATAAACGTTCCAATTTCTAATTCCCAACTTCGATAAATTTTCACTTATGTAAATATTAACAAAAATCAAATGATTTAATAGCGGGAACACCCTAGTTGCAACCTTATCACGCTTTCTATCTAAGACTCGAGACGCATCGTGAATTCTTAGACATTCAAATGGTCACATTAAATCTTTTTTAGGAACTAGAGAAGAAACAGAAAAAAAAAAAACAAGCAGTAGCTCAAGAAGCTCAAATTGAAGTATCGTGTAGTTTATTTTTTAACACTGTGCATTATAATCACGTTTTAAGTAAATAAATAAAAAAAAAGATTTAAAATGTACAAAATAAAGTCTTAAGTGTGGGAAATCCCTTAGACAAGGTTAGGATTATTTTGTTGAAGGAAATGAGAATTTTGTGGGATTTAAAGTTGTAAAAACAAAGTGAAATTGTTAACAGGTCATAAAATAATTTTTAGGTTTATGTGGAAAATTGGTGCAGTTTGTTTTGGATTTTTGTAAGGTGAGGGTTGAAGGATAATAGGGACGACGCCCTTCATCTTCGTGTTTTTTTTTTTTTTTTTCACCTTGCATGTCAATTTTCACGGTTTGTAAGAAGCTTGATGTTTAAGCAGGTGCACATCTCGTGTAATTAAGTGTAAAAAGTCGATGGCAAGGTGGTTGAGGCTTAGAATGAAAAAAATTTTAAAATGGGATTTGATGTTTATACCAGCTTAGAGGAATATTTGACTGTGAAAAGTGAGAAAAAATAGTAAGTTCAAAAGATACGCTATACGTTACACGATGGAAATTGTCATTATAAATGTTTAAGTTGCACTTAAATAAAAAGTTTAGAAAAATTGTTCCCATTTTTCAAATCCCTAGCCACCCCAAATTCAATCTGCATTGTTCCGGTTGAACACTGCAAACGAAGAAACAAAACCAAAACGTCAAAAATTAAATGACATCAATTAAAATGTGTCCATATAGCCGCAACTATTGGTCGGGAAATGTCAATTGACAAGGAAACGTTAGCTAGAACGTATATATTCTTGTCATTTTTTTGGTGGTTTATAGAATGTGATGTTAATTAAAATATTTCTTCTTATAAGAACTTGTAAGAACATGAAAAGCCTCACATTCGGATAGGGGTACGTCATCATTTTTTTAAAAAAAATTTATAACTCCGAAAGGTTAGTTGTCAACCTAGAACTTGTGTTAACAAGATTTCTTTTTAACATTTGTAGTCACGGTTTAGCCCTATTAACTTCCTCATAATGATACTTCAGCTTGTCACACAGTAAACATAATTAACAATAACCATGTGAATGCATGAACATTAGCAAAAGTTACTTGCTTTGCTTACAAAGATTTTTACTTTAAAAATTAATTTTGTCAAAACATCTCAACGTATGATTTATCTCTTCCAGTTTGACGTTACCAAACTGACTCGTTAATAACTTAGCAATTATGTCACAAAAATATTTACGGTAAGAACAAGTTAAGGTTAAAGAACCTGTTTACCTTCGTGTGTGATCGCATCCTACCTTAATTAATAATTAATTACCTAAGAAATGAAAAAAAAATGCAGACCAAAAAAAGGAATTTCAAAGGGTTTAATTAACCATCTTGCCAATCATCCCTTCCATCACATTCCAACGATACAATTTCTTTTTAACGGTTCACGAATTTTCGAGGAAATTTGGGTGAACTTTACCAGACGAAAAACCATGACGGATTTGTTAATGAGGAATAAAACCTCCAAACACAATGTAAGAGAGAGTTAAACGCCTCGTGAAAATTACTCAACCCTTTGATAGAATATAAATACCTCATGGGAAATTGGTTCACATTTTTTAGATCATTCTTTATTGTGTGTTAATAAACTGTAAATAATTTTTTTTTCTTCTTTAACACACCCAGTCACCCAATTTGATCAAATTACTGGAGAGAGAGAGAGAGAAATGAAGCGTCACGAATTCCGATCAAAAAAACAAAAAAACAAAACTATTTTCTACGATGGATTCATTTTTATTGTCCACGTGTGGCCATTTGGGATTTTTTCACGTATCCGATTTGTAATTTAAAGGGACGATCGTAAAACATGTTATTAATGTTTAACTATGCTCTTTCGTCACGATGTAGAACAAACACGTCACACCCTAAGTCGAAATAATTTCTCTCTCATTTCAATTCATTTTGAAATTGTGAATTTTAGCGTAGAATTTTATTTCTTTTTAAAGCTTCGCAAATTAATAAACCTGTCAGTGTCATAAATAATTCTCAACTTTGTCAAAAAAAAATCGTTTTCGTGTGTTTTGCGGTTTGTAATATTAGGCCTACTCGTGTATTTTTCCAAGCGCGATGATAAAAATCAGAAAGCGTGATATCCCGATTACGCTTAAATATATTTACATTTTTATTATTTCTCTCAAATTACAGAGAATTTATATCTGGTAAAAAAAAATGTGCAACTTAATTACACCTTTTATATATCGATTTGTTTGTGTGATGATAAAAGGAGTGAAAAAAGTTCAATAACATTTAAGGAATGGCCGCTCGTTGTTTTAAATTCCCTTGGGATCTGAAGCTTAGTAGGTAGGCGGAGATGGGTGGACGTGATGCGTTATGCCTATTTACCAATACGGTTTCTGCATTGACTGGGTCGGAAGATGAGTCCGAATGTGTGTCATGACTGATGAAGAGTGAAATGAATGGCGGCGAAGAAAAAAAAAAAATTCTCTTGACCGTATACTGGTTAAGGGGAGGCTCATCCCTCCTCGTGATGATGTGGCCCAGAAATGGAGCCACTTTCTCCGCCCTGCTCCCATCATCAGAACCAATATAAAAGGACCTGAGATTGTGGAGTATTCAGTGCAATTCCTTCATCTTGGAGAGTGAGGTTCAATACTGGCTCTGGTAAGAAGTTTTATATTCTTGATTTACTTTTGGTGGGTTTATACAGGGGAATTTTTGTTGAAAAGGTTTTCGATTTTAAAAATTATTTTTTTTTTTTTTGTATGAAAATCTTAAATTTGTAATTTGGCAGCAGATTTTCGTGAATTAGAATTTGGTTTTTTTAGATTTTCTTTTTGATTTTAATTTTTATAAAATTTTAAAAAGAAAAATTTACTCCTATAAAGTCAATGAGTTAATACTTTTATTAACACTAAAAGCGTCAATTTTAACGATCGAACTTTATGCAGCACTTTATTGGTCCTTTCAAGTTTGATTTCATTTTTAAACTCAAATCAGTTAAATTTTTTTTGTCGAAGAAGTTGAAAATATCCAATATCCATCCACCGCTTACACGTAATTGCGGTCAGATGAGTAGTCACATAGAGAAAATAATAATCAAACAAACAAAAAAAAAAAAAAAAAAAAACGCGTTACACTTATTACATTTTAATTATAACCCCGAATTTCAAAAAACTATAGCAAAAACATGAAAAAGTATTGAACTCAATTATTTTTCCTCATAAGTATGTCACTATGTTGTCAGAGGAACATAAATTGGAGAAGCTGCCATTTTTTACCAATTTTTGAAGAAAGAAAAAAAAAGTGGATAACTAGGAAGAACCCCATAAAAACATCACCAAACCCTAATTAATTAAGTGAAAACTGACTCTCCAATTAGGTCATTGACGACCCGGAAATGAGATCAGGTGCAACTTTTTAGAATGCATGCACGAAAAATTTCTTGCATCAACAACGCCCATAATTACAGTTCATCTCTTTAAAACGGAAACATCTCAGCAATAATTCTTGAAGGACAGAACAAAAGTTGCACTTGTAGAAAGAAACTTGATTATTAATGAACCTCTATAAAAACTCACTCATGTGGCTGACAATTCATATAAAAACTTTTTATTCATTTTTCATATCTCACGTTTCATTCACATTCTAATTCATTTTTCAGTTTTTCCTCTGCTAACTCCATTGAAAAAAAATGAGAACTCTTTTGTTCATCTTCCTCTTTGTGGCTCACTCCTGGGCTACACAAGTAAGTTGGGATCATTAAACTTTCTCTACTTTTATTATTATTTAAAACTATTTTTATTAACAAAATAATCCCTTTAAATGGGCAAATGTAATCTTAATGACTTTGATGTAATATGAGATGATCGTCCTCCTTTTAAGACGTGGGAAATTAGTTTTAAGAAAAGAAAAGCAAAACACTTTTCACATTCTTCACCCAGTAATTGTGTAGGTCAGTGTAAGGCCATTTTTAATAAGCAGGCCATTATCAGCATTATATTGTTCTGACACAACATGGTTATTTCTCATAGCATCGTATTACTAAAACAATTAGGAAAAATTAGTTTTTCAATTTTGGTAGTGAATTCTCACGATTAGAGGCATCGACCTTAACTAGACCGGTTTTGATAAGGGGAAAGGGAAAGAGATGGATATTGCTCTTCTAATATTGTGTTTATCTTTTTTATAGACCAAAAGACAAGCTGGATATGGTGGAAATGGATATTCAGGAGGTGGTGGGTCATTCAATGTAGGCAATGGGAATGGAGGTGGAAGTTATGGTGGTGGTCAAGGTGGTGGAGCTGGAGGTTATGCTAATGGAGCCCAAGGAGGAGCTGGGGGAAACGGTGGCTACTCCAATGGAGCTCAGGGAGGTGCTGGAGGATATGGAGGCGGATCTGCTGGTAGCCAAGGTGGTTATGGAGGGCAAGCCGGAAGTCAAGGTGGAAATGGTGGTGGAGGTTATGGTGCCAATGGGGGCTTTGGTGGAGGTCAAGCTGGAGGTTACGGTGGAAACGGAGGTGGCCAGGCTGCTGGTGGAGATTTCGATTATGAATCTACTGGTGATGAGATCCCTGGTACTGCTGGTGTTGACTACCCTGCCTATTCAGCTGTGCCACCAACTGGTTTCAGTTGTCAGAATCAACAGTTGCCTGGTTATTATGCTGATGTTGATGCTCAATGTCAGGTAATACAAAAGGATAAGTAGGATTTGTGAATTAATCTTTTCTAATCTTGTTTCATTTATCTCACACAGGTTTTCCATATCTGTCAAGAAGGTGGTACTCAAGACAGCTTTCTTTGCCCTAATGGTTCAGTCTTTCACCAACAATATTTCGTCTGTGATTGGTATTTCAATGTTGACTGCGCTAGCTCCTCTCAGTATTTTGGTTTGAATGCTCAAATTGGAGTTGCACCAAACGGTTACAGTGGTGCTGCTGCTATCAATGGATTTTTGCAAGGAGCTGGAAGTTATGGAGGCGGAAATGGGGGAGCTCAAGGTGGATATGGTGGTAATGGCGGAGGGGCAGCTCAAGGAGGATACGGTGGTAATGGTGGAGGAGCAGCTCAAGGAGGATATGGTGGTAATGGTGGAGGAGCAGCTCAAGGAGGATATGGTGGTAATGGTGGAGGAGCAGCTCAAGGAGGATACGGTGGTAATGGTGGAGGAGCAGCTCAAGGAGGCTATGGTGGTAATGGTGGAGGAGCAGCTCAAGGAGGATATGGTGGTAATGGTGGAGGAGCAAATCAAGGAGGCTATGGTGGTAATGGTGGATCAGCTGGTCGAGGCGGTAAAAATGGAGGAGCAGCTCAGGGAAGTTACAACGGAAATGGAGGGGGCCAGGGAGGATATGGAAGTGCTGCTGCTGCTAGAGGTGGTACAGGAGGCTTCTTGTCAGGTTCTCAAGGGTATAGAGCAACTACGTCAGGAGGTGCTAAAAACGGTGGATCTCAGGGTGGTTATGGAGGAGCTGCCGCAGGTGGAAATGGAGGCGGACGAAATGGCGGTGGAGCTGCAGGAGGATATGGAGGAGCTGCTTCGGGAGGTAATGGAGCTGGAGGATACGGAGGGGGAGCAAGAAATGGAGGTGGAGCTGCTGGTTATAATGGCAATGGCGGGGGAGCTAAAAACGGGGGAGCAACTGGAGGTTATGGTGGAGCGGCTGCTGGTGGAAATGGAGCTGGAGGATACGG
>JAQGAS010001183.1:0-24116 GCA_034686365.1 Pachymerium ferrugineum | reverse complement strand
GTGACCAATAATTTGTAAGGCAATAGATTAAAGGTGGGGTCTCATTAAAATTACAAATATTAGAGACGAAAGACGGGTAAAAGCTATACCTTTTCTATTTCTTCTATTGCAATTCCATGCTATAGCATGGAAATAAAGGTGTTGAATCACACCTAAATTTCATGTACTGTCTGTTCATTATTACTAATTACTAGCCTTTTAGCTCGTCGCTTTGCTTAAATTTTCTAAAATTTTTGTATCTAAAATTCTGTATTTTTCACAGCATTCAAGTGTACTTATGTCATACGAAGATGCAAAAGTCCAAGTGACAATATTTTATGTTGTGTGTGCAATTTAATCTCATCCTATAAAATAAGATTACAATTTCTCTTTTCATGGGTACAGAATGAAGTTATGACATTTTTTTAAGTAAAACGTTTTTTAAAACAAAATATCTTGACAGTAAACAGTAAAAATTAAAAAAACAAGAATTTCCCATTCCGGGAATCGAATCCGACCTTCCTGGATGAAACTCAGGTTACCTAGCCACTAGACTACATGGAACTGCAAGGAGTACAGTAGGGAATATAACGAACCTACCACATTACTAAAATCTGTATTGAAATATTGGGCATCTCTCTAATGTTGAAAACATTTTGCAGAATCTTCAATACCAATTTAAAAATGCAATTTCACAGTACAATTAAAATCAATAAACATGAATTTCAAGAAAATTTTTTTTATTATCCATTCATGGCTTTAAAAACCATTCATTACAAATTTTCCATCATTTAAGTAAATTCAATGAATGTTTACTCATTTCTACAACCACAATAAACCAAAACAATTCAAAAGTCCACTACTGAACTATTACGATACATATTACGAACCAAATACATAAAGATCAGAATAGATAAATATCGAAAAGACTTCAGTATAATTCTTACAAATGCGGGGGCAAGAATCACCATCTGAATAAATCGGCCTAAGAACGAATACAGTCGAAGACAAGTATACCCCACAATATACGAAAGATTCCACTCGAAATACCAGCCCAAAAGCAAAATAAAAACCAGTAATAGAAATTCAATTATACTGCGTTTCACGTATCTTAACTCCTCTGCAGATAAGACGATAATAACGGAGTTATTCGGCAAGTCATCAGCAACCAAGTCATCCAGAAAGTCATCAGGAATAAACTCATCGGCAGGAAAAGCATAGACTGAAATCAAGTTTCCGAAAGCATGAGTTGAATCGTAGAAAAAGTTTTGCGGAATCACGTAGGTTTCAGTTGCAAAACATGGATAGGAAGAATTTTGCACGCGTTTTTCAACTCTGACTTCGTTCCCACAAATGCTGATACCAGATAAATCATTGTTGTTAGTTACATTTAAAGTCCATTGGTCTTCGGTGCTAACCACTACCCCTAAATTCTGAGGCGCGGCCATGGTTAAACTTTGGCAACTAGAATTGATTTACATAGTGATAATTTTGATTCATTACAATATTAAACCAAGATACTTACTTTTACTAGGACAAGAAATGTCGTTGCATGTAGAATAAGGAAAATTATCCATCTTTCTATTAATTCGTAGTAGCTTTCTTCATTTAATATTTTTTTGCTTTTGATTATTTTCCATGCGATTTAGTTAGGTATCACTGACGAGCCAATTTGTCGAGAAATAAATTCTCTCTCCCAACTCTACATTTCGCCATATATCTATCCCTTCATTCCAAAATCAGGGCACGCGGTACTGCCACTGTGCACGAGTACAACAATGAATGATTCGTTCTACTGCTAGGAACGCATCGATTATCATCAATAGATAAAGAACAAAACTGCCTTCTTTCAGTGCATGCAATACAAAATCGAATAAATCGAACGATATACAATCAAAGAAAACAAGATTTAAACTGCTACAATGTAAACGGTTGCTAAATACCACATAAACAAACATGGCGCTGCTACGAAAAAAGAAGGCAACGCCAGACTCAGCGAATGGCAAAGCTAATATTATTGGAACCAAAACGTTTATCAAACGAAGAATGTAGAAAAACAATCAGATAAATAAGTTGTGGGTTCATCTCAAAAGAAGGAATCCAAGGCACGAACAGGCCAAGAGTGTAGTAATGGCTATTAATCTGTGCAGCTTGTGCAAAATCGTGATCATGTTACGGTCGAAGCGGTTAGTTCCCGTACAACCATTAATACAAATCTTGGTTCTGGAAAAACTAAATCCCAAGCTAGCGACGTGTAGCAATTGAACTAAAGACGCCAGGAAATGTGTGTCTCACAGCCTACTGCAATGTTCATGGTACATAAAAATTGATACAAAGTTGTATTTGACCTACATACAAGTTCAGATTATCAAATCAGCATTAACACAAAACAATATTTAAAAAATGTTGCAGTTCTTTCAATATTGAAACAAACATCTCTTGATAATTTAACCAGTTAAGAAACCAAGTGCAAATCAGTTTTTAATAATACGTAATGGCACATTGCGGCCACCGTACCAATCTTTTACTTCCGTTCATTCACTTATGTCAACTTTCCATTTCTTTGACGTAGAGAATCAAAAGATTCAAGTGTTTGCGTGTAATTCGGTGAATGAAATGTGATGTTAGGTGTAATTCCACTTTCATCCGTGTTGTTATATGTGGTTGCGTACGCGTTATCACGTGATATACATTACACAGTTGACTCGTGCTAACAGCTGCTTCACTGCAAGTCACACTCGAATTGGATTGATTACCCATTTGTTAAGCTTTGATGAACATGTAATAGGGAGTATGCGCAACTTGACTTACACTTATACTTATACCTATACTTAAGCTTATGACGATTTACGGGATGCGCAGAAAACTAAACTTCCGTCTAACTCCAGTTCTGCGCATCCCGTAAATTGCCATAAGCTTAAGTATAGGTATAAGTGTAGGTATAGGTCAAGTTGCGCAAACTCCCTAATTAATGGTTTGTTGTTATTATTAACAAGTTGACAAGTATTTACGTTGTTGAACATAAGATATACAAGTTAAAGAATAAAGTGTGGCCTACTTAAGACACAATGATGTTTTTTTTTTTTGATTTTAAATGATGTGTTATTGTGCTGTGTGGCAATGAAATTAATAGTCCGTAAATAATTACGAATATAAAAATTCTTATGGAAAATTTATAAACAACTTTTCAAGGTGAATCACAAATAAAAGTGAAAATTACACAATTTTAAATTAAAATGAACTTATCTAACCAGTAGATTCCATGCCTGAGTATTACAAGTGTAAAGGATGAATAAATAAAAACCTTGTAGATTTGAAATAATATTCATCAAAATCCTAACTTTAAGACTGAAAAAATTGGGCAAAAGAAACGCCGGTGCAATCAGAAGATTGCAGACTCCAACGATTATCATAAGCTTGAAAAAAAATCGCCACCTACTGCAACAAAACAAAATGAGTATTTTATTGTACTATATGTTTAAATTGTACTATATGTCACTTACGTTTTCCAAAAATGATTTGATTTCTCGTCAAAATGACAAACATTCCATACGACAATAAAAAACATGATTACATTTAAAAGGATTGGTATTTCATCCATCACTAATCGACTTAAACCTTGAGTCGGATTACTACTCAACAAGGATAAACAATTTCGATCGGCAGTTCGTAAATCCAGATATTTCATCATATCAATCAAAGTCAGATAAACTGCAGGAACACCCCAAGCAAACAAAGACTGTAGTACAAATTTTCTATCACTCACGCGTAAACGGTGAGTCAAAATTCTGTCTTTGTGCAAATTTTGCCACATGCCATATACAATGACGTTCATCCAAGTGCCAGCAGTGTGAAAAGAATAGGTAAGTGTCAGAGTAATTAAGTAGCATAAAAATCCATTTGGTTTGGTTGTAAAGAATCGAATAATTAATATACTGTAGTACATAAGTAAAGAAAACATATGGCAAATCAATGGTCGTCTATCGTAGTGTTTCATTGGTAACAAAAATTGGTGAATGATTACTAACACTGAAGAAATGGCAGAAATAATGCAACAGGATGCAACTGTTATGTCCAACTGCCATGAATATTCAATGCATATTGGAAATCGTAAAAATATTGAATTGTCCATTAAATTCAACTTGAAGTTTCCGAGTTCATTCAGGTGATAGGAAACATTCTGTGTCACACATATCGGATTGGCATACTTTGGTGAGAAATGAACTGTGAAATGTTCATCTATCAAGATTTCACTCGCATCGACTTTCCATTTTTGTGATGAAGAAAAGTCAGGAGATTGCGGGAAACAAATTGAAAAATTGTTCGGTTCAAGTGTTTGAGTGTAATTGGGGAAAGAGAACGTTATGTTGTATAATGTCACATACGTGTAATTACGCGATATCTGCAGTCGTCGGTTGCTGAGAGTCGCTTCACTGCACGTCAAACTCATATTGGAATTGACGGGAACTGGCAACGAACATATCCACTGAGAAGAGTTTAAATTACATCTTATTAGAGGTTTGGGGTGTTCTATTTCGCGTGTGTTAGTTCTGAATAAATGCACAAGTAAAAACATGAGGTGTAGCATCCTTAAAGAGGAACTCATAATGTGGAATTTGCAATCATGCAAATAGAAGATCCTTCTATAAAAATTTATACAAACTGTAATTACATTTAATTACAAATAATTTATTATGGCCAATCATCTTTCTTCAAACAAATGTGTTATTCTATCCTAATTGATATCGGAGAGCTTAATTCTTTTTTTTTACTTCTTCATAACTTGACGAATTTGTAACAATAATGTGTTTCTTGGACGCGCTCTTTTTTGATGGGAAATAAAATTTTTGTTTTAAACATTTTTTAAAAATGGATTTAACCCTTTGGTATCGCTCAACTCCCACGCCCCGTCCCGCATACCTTAATTCGTCATAAGCTTAGGTACAGGTTTAAGTCAAGTTGCACACACTCACCATGACAAATTATTTTTGAGTAACATTGCAGTGAAGTTCAGGGGTTGCTTTTGCACAGCTGTTATTGATATAAAAATTAAATGGATATTACATTGAATGTGGTCTATTCGCTTCACCATCAGTCAAAAATTTGTGAATGAACGTGGAATTATTCACTTGCAACACTATAAAGATGTGTTAAAAGTTTAATTATATATCCTAAACATGAAAAATCCAAACAAAAATAATTTGTGCATCGGCTGGAACTCTCCACATCGTAGTTCCCAGTCCCACGTTATACCACACGCCTGCGAGAATATATATAAACTGTATTTTAATCACGTTTACAAGAGGTAATGATTAAAAGCAGTGAAAAAAATTAAATAAACTAAATTTATACGATTGGAAAAAACACTTGTTGAAATGAAATTTTTTCATTTACTATTAACCTAGCATATTAGCATATAAGCTTATTATAAGCTTGAAAAAAAAATCGCCACCTAATAATAATAATAAAAATGAAGGCAACGCCAGACTCCGTTTATTCACTTATGTCAACTTTCTTTGAAGTAGAGAAATCAGAAGATTCAAATGGTTGAGTATAGTTCGGTAAATGCAATGTGATGTTATATATGGTTGCGTATGCGTTATTACGTGATACACACAGTTGACGCGTGGTTAGTGCTGCTTCACATCAAGTCACACTCGATTAGGAACAGTTAAAGGGACACTCAATCCTAGAGACAAGTTATGTTTAAATAAAAGATTGCACTCGTCTATGTATGTATGCAATAGTTAAATTTCTGAATTTTAAACCGTAATTGTTGGATCGATTTCTGTGGCTGGGACCAACCACAACAATTGATCCCATTGGTTGGTTTAGATCACGTGATGGAATGTTTTCGTTTTGAACTAAATTACGGTTCAAAATTAAGAAATTTAACTATTGCATACGTATTTAGACGATTGCAATTTTTTCTTTAAATATAACTTGTCCCTTTAATGGACATTTGTCAGGCTTCGATGAACATATAATTAAAAGTTTGTTGTTGTTGACAAGTATTTACGTTGTTGAACATAAGATATAGAAGTAAAAAACTAAAGTGTGGCATACTTAAGACACAATGGTGTTTTTGTTTATTTTTGATTTTTAATGATGTGCTATTGTGTTGTGTGGCAATGAAATTAATAGTCCGTAAATAATTACGAATATAAAATTCCCATGGAAAATTTATAAACAACTTTGTGAATCACAAATAATAGTGAAAATTACACAATTTTAAATAAATGAACTTATCTAACCAGTAGATTCCATGCCTGAGTATTACAAGTGTAAAGGATGAATAAGTAAAAACCTTGTAGATTTGAAATAATAATCATGAAAATTTTAACTTTAAGACTGAAAAAATTGGGGAAAAAAACCGCTGGTACAATCAGAATAGTGCACACTTCAACGATTATCATAACCTTGAAAAAAAATCGCCACCTACTGTAATAATAAAAATGAGTATTTTATTGGTACATTGTACCATATGTCACTTACGTTTTCCAAAAAAGATTTGATATCTCGTAAAAATGACAAACATTCCATACGACAATAATAAACATGATTAGATTTGAAAGGATTGGTATTAAATCCATCACTGAAAGACTTAAACCTTGAATCGGATTACTACCCAACAAGAGTAAACAATTTCGATCAGCAGTTCGTAAATCCAGATATTTCATCATATCAATCAAAGTCAGATAAACTGCAGGAACACCCCAAGCAAACAAAGACTGTAGTACAAATTTTCTATCACTCACGCGTAAACGATGAGTCAAAATTCTGTCTTTGTGCAAATTTTGCCACATGCCATATACAATGACGTTCATCCAAGTGCCAGCGGTGTTAAAAAAATAGGTATGTGTCAGGGTAATTAAGTAGCATAAAAATCCATTTGGTTTGGATGTAAAGAATCGAATAATTAATATACTGTAGAATATAAGCAAAGACAACATATGGCAAATCAATGGTCGTCTATCATAGTGTTTGATTGGTAACAATAATTGAAAAATAATCGCTATTAGTAAAGAAACTGCTGAAATGGAGCTACATGTTGCAACTGCAATTTCAAATTGCCATGAATATTCAATGCATATTGGATGCCGTAAATATATTGAATTGTCCATTAAATTCAACTTGAAGTTTCCGAGTTCATTCAAGTGATAGGAGACATTCTGTGTCACACATATCGGATTGGCATACTTTGGTGAGTAATGAACTGTGAAATGTTCATCTATCCAGATTTCACTAGCATCGACTTTCCATTTTTGTGATGAAGAAAAATCAGGAGATTGCGGGAAACAAATTGAAAAATTGTTTGGTTCAAGTGTTTGAGTGTAATTGGGGAAAGAGAACGTTATGTTGTATAATGTCACATACGTGTAATTACGCGATATCTGCAGTTGTCGGTTGCTGAGAGTCGCTTCACTGCACGTCAAACTCATATTGGAATTAACGGGAACTGGCAACGAACATATCCACTGAGAAGATTTTAAATTACATCTTATTAGAGGTTTGGGGTTATCTATTTCGCGTGTGTTTGTTCTGAATAAATGCACAACTAAAAACATGAGGTGTAGCATCCTTAAAAAGGAAATGACAATGTGAAATTTGCAAGTATACAAGATCCTTCAATACAAATTAATACAAGTTGTAATTACATTTAATTAAAAATAATTTATTATGGCCAATCATCTTTCGTCAAACAAGTTTTTTTCCTGGAAATAATAATGTAGCTAAAGCCTACAGACATGCAAGAACGAAATTTAAGACACTCTTAAAAATAAAAGGTGTGTGATGGTGCGTAGGGGTAGACCTGTCCACTTTTTTAGGTATTTATGACATGTCCCTATATTGATTCCTTTAAGGTGTATTTTCCACCTTAAGTGTATTGCATCATATAAACTTAGGTATTATCATTCTGCCCTTTTCACCTCAGGGTGCACTTTTTGTACGCTGGTGTATTACTTTTGTACTTTTGGGTGTTCCCTCTAGACTTTAGGTTACCTCTAGTCCTACAGGTACATATACTAGACCTCAGGGTATTACCTCTAGACCTACAAGTACACATACTAGACCTAATAATATTGCGTGCGTTTATACCTGTACCACCTATCTTATTGAAACGTCATAGCTGGAGGTAGTTTCGAGGCTAGCTACCGTTACAGCACCTTAAAAGGTAGAATTTACACCCACAGGGTATTTATTCACCATTTCTACCTTTTCATACCTTTTATTTTTCAGAGTGTAACTGACCACTACAGGTTGGTATAATCAATAAGAAATGAACGAGGGTAACATTTAAATAACTTTATTTTTAACCAGTAGATTCCATGCCTGATTTTTGGTTTTCAATGATGTGCCATTGTGTTGTGTGGCAATGAAATTAATAGTCCGTAAATAATTACGAATATAAAATTCTTATGGAAAATTTATAAACAACTTTTCAAGGTGAATCACAAATAATAGTGAAAATTACACAATTTTAAATAAAAATGAACTTATCTAACCAGTAGATTCCATGCCTGAGTATTACAAGTGTAAAGAATGAATAAATAAAAACCTTGTAGATTTGAAATAGCACTCACAAAAATTCTAACTTTAAGACTGGAAAAATTGGACAAATAATACCCTGGTATAACCAAAATATTGCACACTCCAACGATTGTCATAAGCTTGAAAAAAAATCGCCACCTACTGCAACAAAACAAAATGAGTATTTTATTGGAAAATTGTATTCTACGTCACTTACGTTTTCCAAAAATGATTTGATTCCCCGTCAAAATGACAAACATTCCATACGACAATAAAAAACATGATTACATTTAAAAGGATTGGTATTGCATTCATCACTAAAAGACTTAAAACTTGAGTCGGATTACTAGTCAACAAGGATAAACAATTTTGATCAGCAGTTCGTAAATCCAGATATTTCATCATATCAATCAAAGTCAGATAAAATGCAGGAACACCCCAAGCAAATAAAGACTGTAGTACAAATTTTCTATTACTCACGCTTAAAGGATGAGTCAAAATTCTATCTTTGTGCAAATTTTGCCACATGCCATGTACAATGACGTTCATCCAAGTGCCACAAGTGTTAAAAGAATAGTTAAGTGTCAGAGTAATTAAGTAGCATAAAAATCCATTTGGCTTGGATGTAAAGAATCGAATGGTTAATATACTGTTGAATATAAGCATAGAAAACTTATGGCAAATCAATGGTCGTCTATCGTAGTGTTTGATTGGTAACAATAATTGGTAAATGATTGCTATTAGTAAAGAAACTGCTGAAATGAAGCCAGCTGTTCCAACTGCAATATCAATTTCCCATAAATATTCAATGCATATTGGAAAACGTAAATATATTGAATTGTCCATTAAATTCAACTTGAAGTTTCCGAGTTCACTTAGGTGATAGGAAACATTCTGTGTTACACATATCGGATTGGCATATTTTGGTGAGTAATGAACTGTGAAATGTTCATCTATCCAGATTTCACTTGCATCGACTTTCCATTTTTGTGATGAAGAAAAATCAGATGATTGTGGGAAACAAACTGAAATACTGACGCGATTCGATGCGTGGATGTAATTGGGTAGGTGTAATATTATCTTAAATACGGTTGTAAACGTATTGTTACGTGTAACCCACAACTGTTTGCTATTTAAGGTCGTTTCACTGCATGTCAAACTCATATTGGAGTGTACGGGAACCGGCAATGAACATATCCATTTCGAAGAGTTTGAACAAGTACACCTGATTAATGGTTTGGAAATGGAAATTTCGCATGTATTTAAAGTGGAGAAATCCACGAGAAATAGAATGAGGAACAGCATCCTTCAAATGTAAATCACCATGTGAAATACAATTGTGTTGTAATCGAACTAAGAATCCGTGTATAATTACAAGATCTTTATTGTAATTATATTTAATCACTTTTAAATAATTTTTTATCCTGGAAATAATGCAATAATATATAAAAATAGCTCATTTCTAGTTTGGTTTATAAACGAGAAGACCGCAAAATCTTAGAATGGGGCAAAGTCCCTTCGGTAGTTCTAAAAATGGCCGCAGCTCTAACAATGGTGGCGCGTCGGTACTACCAGGTGGATTTATTTCCGGTTTCACCTGGCAGTACCGACGTGCCACCATTGCTAGAACTGCGGCCATTATTAGAACTACCGAAGCGACTTCGCCCCATTATAAAAAAAAAAATCGCTAGCTAATAATTTAAGTTGAATAAAATTTGTATTATACAAAAAAGTCTCAAAGAAAAGTGCACACTTGTAAAAATGACCCTAGTAAACACTGCAATGTCAATACCAGACCTCCGTAAACGTCAAAACAAAGTGATTCGAAAATGGCGCTTTATAAAACTCCCTACTAAGTAGGGAAGCGCGTTGTTTCGAATGACTGGAAATTGTAAACGAAAGTAAATTTCATAAAGATTTATCACAGGTGATTTCTACTCCAATCATGTCCAATGATGAGGTAAAGTAATCATATTTTATATAGTAAAATGATAATCTATCTTTTCACGTTAATGCTTGTTAAGACTACTGAGTACGAAATGTCATGTTCCGAATACTTCAAAAGGCTCCCCCCTAAAAAACGTACAAGACGGGGACTTGCTGCTCCAAAGGATCAAAACATAAAGCAAGAAAAAGATGTTGCTGGAATACCTATTTACACATCTCAAATAAATGATTTTGTAAAACAGAAAAAGGAACTGCTAGGTTAATAGTAAATTTTAATAATTAACCTCCATTTTAAAATCGTAACACTTTCAATGCTAGACAAAACCAGTGAACACAGCGTTAACAATGTTTCTGATTGTTCCGATATCAAAGATCTTTGTGACAGTCACTTCATTTCCGAACTAAAGTGGTGCTAAACCTTATTATAGTGCATTACATTAACATGATTTTTCTTATAGAAGTAACCAAGTAGAAGAAGCCCAAGCACCAATCTCGCCACCTAATGAAACGGATGATATAGTTGAAGCAAATGGAAAATGTCTTGAATTACTACAGTACGGTTTTAAAAAATGCACTAGTTTTAAAAAACACTCTTACACATCTCAAAGGAAATTAGAGAGTTACAAAGCTAAATATAACTTGGATTTGGATAAAACAACGCCTGAGATACTTGATGATGACTTTGAAGAAAGCGTAACTCTTGATAAGAACAGAAAGTTTTCTCTTAAAGTTCGCTGTAGATCGAACATTAGAAAATTTACAATGAAAATGGTTGGTTATAACTCATAATCGTATTTTCTAGATAAAAATTTGTCTTGTACACAGAGTCAACCATTCCACACGATAATTAATGAACTAGCTAGTTCGCTTAAAGTCCAACCTGAGCAAGTCTTATTAGTATTCAAAGACTCGATTATAAAACCTGGTGATACCCCTTACAAACTTGAAATTACAGTTTCGGATATAGTGGGTAATGTAAATTGTGAATTAATAAGGCGAAGTCTCTTCGGTAGTTCTAATAATGGCCGCAGTTCTAACAACGGTGGCGCGTCGGTACTGCCAGGTGAATTGACCTTATTGTAAATTTTTTCCTAAAATGACAGTCAGTTTTTTGAAAATGTACTTATTTGGCAGAAAATTACCTGGCAGTACCGACGCGCCACCATTATTAGAGTACTGCGGCCATTATTAGAACTACCGACGCGACTTCGCCCCATTGGCGTAAAATAATAGTGTCAATTTCAGATTGCAATATAGCAAGGTTAAATAAAGCTGATGAAGCAAAAACTCTACCTGAGGATAAAGAAAACTTGATCACTTTAAAATTGCAATCTAAGGATATGAAGAAGAAAATACCCTTGAGTATTTATAAGGTAATATGTCTTTTTAAATATTTTTTTATTGTTATTAATAGTTATTGTTTTCTAGGCTGATACTATGTCAATATTGGTAGAGAAATTTGCAGAGGAGCGTAAATTACCAGTGGATAAAATTTCCTTGCAATTCGATGGTGATGTTTTGGATTTGACCAGCACACCTGAAGAATTGGACTTAGAAGATGGTTATTGTATTGATGTCATAGTTCGATCTTAATTTATGTCATCGTGAGTATTATTTTTATTTTAATTTGTTACTTTTTTTCACTTTTAGTATTAAGATTACCTAGTCTCGTTAATATTTACAAAAGTAATACACAAAATGTTAATTGTATTGATGTCATAATTCGATAATAATTTATGTCATCGTTCGTATTACTTTTTTTTAATTTGTAACTTTTTTTTCATATTTAGTATTAAGATTACATAGAGAGTTTCTGTATAATCTCGCTAATATATTTACAAAAGTAATACACAAGATGTTTATTACTGTTTTTATTACAGCAGTTTGCACCTTAATTTATGCTGTTTTATTGTTAACGATTTTAGTATAAGAGTTTGTATTATTAGAATAACTACTATGTATGTAATATTCTGTGATTACACTACTTATAATATATAATATTCTGTGATTAAACTACTTATAAAATGTTAAACTATAATTTCCCTATGACCTGTCATTGGTAATGAAATTAGCACCGAGGAGTGGGGAAAAAAAAGGCTAAAAAGCATTCAATAACGTTACAACTCCTATCACTATTGACGACATGTAAACAGCGGTTAAACCATAAGGCTAAGTTCACACAGATGGCTCTAATTTGATTTTAAATGAGTAACATTACAGTAAAAATCACAAAGAGATCACTTGAATATTTTGTTTTGCTTCTATTTCATGGTTAACCTGACATCAAAATAAAATATGGCCTTACTGGGCCGTTTTCCCACATCTCAAACACACAAACGTTGATTTAGAAAATATTGAAAATTTTTAATTTTAAAACGGAAGAAAAAGACTGACCTTTTAGTTGCGTGCGATTATGTATTTACATAACTGCTTTTCCAGCTACGCGACCGATTGATGTCTTCTCAACTAGTTGATCCCACCGGCACTTTTTAGTTCCACATTGCCAGATTTCCCGGAGTCTCAACGAACCTGCTAACCAAAAGATTAGTAAGGAGCAGAGTAAAGTAAAAAAACCGGTTCTAAATTACCTTGATGCACGTCCAGTCGTTGATTTTTTCGAATTTTTGTCAAAGAATATAAGCTTACATGCAGCACAATTCGTACAAACGAGGTATGAAATACGTTTAGTTGTGGCCAAACCATCTGAAAAATAAATAGCCGTTAGTACCAAATTTTAAAGTCGATGAAGTAACAAAAAATAAAAATTATTACAAAAAAAAAACTCTCCCCGACGGGGAATCGAACCCCGGTCTCCCGCGTGACAGGCGGGGATACTAACCACTATACTATCGAGGAGGACAATAAAAGGTTAAACGGGCATTTTTTTGTGTTTTTTAATGGTAATTAAGTTAGAAATTGTCCAATTAACGTAAATATTTTTTAATCATACCCGGGAATGTAAATTAAGTAAAAACATATTGGGGGAAACTTACACATATTTTAACAAGTTCTTTGATACCTCTGATATTAAAAAAAAAAAAAAAAAAGATTGTTTCAGATTCGAACACTGGTATGGGACATCTATTATTAAAATTATTAAAACTTACGATATTATAAAAATAATTTTACGAACGTAATGTAATATTTATTACATTGCTTTCCGAGCTGCAAAAATTGTAGGTGCTTGGTTAGAAAATATTACAAGTAATAGTACATTGTAATACTCTGTTAACCTCACTAATGACTATGTGACCTACGCCAGACACCTACAGAGAAAAAGGGTTTTAGTGTAATATACGAAGTTCCGTTCTTTTAGTGCAAGACATTACAATTATGGCAAAAACAATGAAATCGGCAAACATATGAAATGATTGTGTCGTGTTTAAAAAAAAAAAAATATGTACCCATGCCGGGACTCGAACCCGGGCCTTCTGATATTAAATCAAATGTCCTAACCACTAGACCACAGGGGATTTCTATTATTAATGTGCAGTTACAAAAAGCTCATTTTTAGTCACCTATAACAGGGTGGGACAAGAAGTTCAAATAAATTTGCAGCGCACTGCAATTTGTATACACAGTATAGTATTAGTAATATTTGAAATGGCTTACTATTGCACAACGTCTGTCGGTCATGTGAATTATGGGCCCACTAAAAATCGATGCTAAACAGTATCTGACTAGAAAACCAGAAACTTATCCCGCCTTGACAGTGCCTGGGGTACATATAAGCGTCCACTACGTAGACACCTTTGTTTAGTGTTTATCAAGTTTTATTTTTTCATTATTCACACACAAACACAAGTTTTATAAATTTTATACGTGTGTAATTTAGAGTGAATTATAAGATGGTTGTAGAATAGGAATGATATTTGTTCGACCTTGGCCACAACATTTGAATTTATTTTTTCTGCGTTACGCAATGGAAATGCCAATTTTTTAGGTTAGAAATTGCCCAATTGACGTTCTATTCGTAAATTTATAATTATGTACAATTGGTGAATCTTGTAAGCGGGAATGTGAATTAAGCAAATGCAATTTTGTTTCTTTTACCCTACCTACAAACGTTTTTGTAGGGTAGAGTCAAAAGCAAGCTTATTAGCGTAACTGTGTTATGTAAACTGCAAATTTTGCAAATTTATGTTAATACGTTGCATAAGTCACAGGTTAACCACTGAATAACCCCTGCCCGAAAACGTACCTTCACAGTTTCATGTTTGAGTATTTTCATATAACGATAACCTCATTGACTTTGTAACAAATAGTCGTTGTTGAAATCCTGCATGAATGCATTTAACTCCTACGTCCAGCTAATTACAAAAATCAAGCTTTTATGAGAGGGAAATGAATTGAAGTTTCATATTTTACCGTGACGTTTTCATTCCAATGGTAACCGTTGATTTTTAACATGGCGTCTTTCTTCTGACAAATATCATTCAACTCTACCTCACGGCCTCTATTCAACGCATATTGTAGTTTGGAAGCTTGCTAAGTGAGTCACTGGAGACCATTCAGACTTTCAGACTATTACCGTTTCAATAGCGCACGATTTGCCAACGATCAATGTACGTAGTAATGCTAACGAAATCACTTTGAATCATACGGCAGCATGTAGTCGCTCTGGGCAATTTTAGGAAAAGGCGCGCGCGCCTTTATTCTACCTTATCCTATGATAGAAAAATTTTGATGGGTCCAAAAATACTTTTTTTTCTTTGTAACAAAATAAAAATTTGTTTCATATTTTTTTCCGATTGTTTGGGGTGTTAAGGTGCCTTTTGCAGTTGGCGCCCCGGGCGACCGCCCCTATGTGACACCAGATGTCGCATCGTGGGTATATTGTGGCACTTCCTGCATGTTTTTTATTTGCTGTTTTGATCACGAATAAATAACAAAAAGGCCGGTCAATAACTCTTGAAAATTACAAGCTGGGTGGGCTTGCATAGCTCCGCAAAAATATTTTTGAATTGAAACGCATTGTAAAAAAAAAAAATAAATAAATAAAAAAAAACTCGTGTATGGTGCATGTCACATATTTTTTTTTTTATTTTATTACACAGTTGGCGTTTGACAGATATTAAAAGTCCGTCCGGTGCTACTTTGTAATATTGGACAACATTTAAGTGATCCAGCACAGTTTTGGTCCCCTGTACATCGTATTGCACGAATTCCTCTTGGTGGAATCACAGGAATTGGTGTAGTACAAGTACCATTCTTATCTGACATTAAAAAAAAATATAAATTATAAAAAAATTCAGAGGAATAATTAAGACTACTTACTAGGACAGCAATTAGGAGGAAAAAATCGACAACAAGCGTTTTGGGTTATGGCTGTACAAATACATCCACAACAATAAATGCATGATATCCAAGAGAGAATCAATAACACTGAAAATGAGAATTTAACCATTATATACAATCGGCGTTTGGTTTAAAGAGCAAAACCAAATACTGGTCACTATATTTTTAAAATGAATGTTTGAATTCACATCTAAAACTCATTTCCTTTTTCTGACGTCACTTTTTTGTATGAATAGCATGCAGAGTCACTTTTTTGTATGAATAGCAGAGTCCCTTTCAATTTTGGCCTTGAACTTGTGAGGAATAAATAAGTATTACACAATTCTAAAAAAAATCCGCATTTTTAAATTTTATTGACAACTATTTTGAGCAAAGAAGTGCAGATACAAACATTATGTACACCAAAATAGAAATGAAGTGATGAACATTTGCAATATAAAAATACAAACTTCATTCTCCTTATTTTAATACAATTCAATTAATTATATTATGCAATCACAGACGATCAACGTTTAAACTCAAAATTTGAAATTAAAATCAAGTGTTAAAAATACCATCCTTTTCCACAAATTTCTTAATGCGCGTGCTAGCGTGTGCTACAAAGCGTTTTCGCCGTGGATTCTTTAATTATTATCAATAACATCTTAAAGCAAGTTAGCTGTAACAACGGCATATTATCATCCGAAATATTTTTTATGTAGTCCAAAAAATCAGTCACGTGTTGTTCAAGTTGATGAAATGTTTTCACATCGTCAATTAAAACATTTTCCCTGCCATCCATTACATTTGCTTCTAGTTCCAACAAATGCCTCTCCTTAATTTTTTCATTTAGCAAAGCTAAATTGCGGTACTCCAGATAGTCGTTTAATAAAATAAAGACTAACCGAACATGTCTGCAATAAATAATTTAAATTACTAACTAATCATTTCAACGACAATAAAACTTACAAGTCTAAATCTTTGTGGTTTATTTTTGACATATCCGATTTGTTTTCCTCAATATTTTCATTGCAAATCTTATCAGGCCATGTGGTTAGAATCTGCCGCATTTCTTCTGATCTGGCTAAATCCAAAGGTTGGCGATTCTGTTTGTCCCGTTGTTCAGTGAGTTCCCGACCCCCGTGTTGCAATAACAATTTAACCACTTTCAAGTGATTATTTACTACAGCATCGTGCAATGGAGTGATGCCATCGCTATTTTTTGCAGTAAGATCACAGTAAGCCAAACCTGATAGAATAAAAAATATTATTTTAATAGAATGTAAAAATATTTTAAAATTCTTACTAAAAACCTCACCTCTAAACTTTGCACTGCGAGGGCGTCTGTATTCCAACAATAGTTTCACACAAATGTCATGGCCGTGATTACAAGCTTCATGGAGGGGCGTCCAACCAGCATTATCAACGACATTAACATCTATTTCCGGATGTCGAAGTAATTCCTTTACATTTTCGATGCGGTTACCAATACACGCTCGGTGCAACACCGACTCCCCTAAGAAATTGGAATTAATCGTTAGTTACTTATAATTACCATATCCTTTCTTGTACCTTTGCAATTACGCTTGTTAATTTTTTCACTGGTCACAGATTTTGGACTTGAATGTTCGTTAGTGTCGTTAGTGTTGCCACTACTAAAAATAAAAGCTAATATAAGTAAATTTTAGTTGACTTTAGTGTTTCAGAACAAACCTTTTACTTTTTTGATTTCTTTGACCAGGCACTAATTTCATGTAATAGTTAACCTATAAGTAATTTTTAGGTTATTAACATCTAATTTTGGTATATTTCATTTTTCGTACGATTTTCCGTAACGATAGAGAAGGCACAAACTCTTTGATGATTGAATTAGGTGGACGGGAAGTTTCATCTAATATAAGTTGAGCCAAAAGGCAGCGACTCCAAGACAATTGTAGCATTTCCACGAGCATTGCTACTTTCTTTATAATTAATTTCTCTTCTAAAATTAAATAAATTATTACACATTAAGATGAATAAAGCGGAATATTAAATTACCTTTTAAATGGTAAAGTAATTTTTTAACCAAAGACAATGAATTAGAACGAATGTCATTCAAATGTCCATTTTCGCTTTCGCCTAATTGAGCGCATTGCAAAATTAATTCCACAAGTTTTCGAAATGCAGTAATAACCTAAAAATCAAATATTTTACGTTAGTTTAGAACAAAAAAATCTTAAAGAAAAAAAAGACAAGTTTCTGCAGTCGCATCTTATGTTAAGATTAAGAAAGTAAAAGCACAAATCTTGTATCACTGCAATAGTTATTTGTTGAAAAGAATAATTTCAACCACTTTTAGCGTTTGTTAGTAAAATCTTCATGTCTTTTCATTTCTTGTCTGTTAAGGAATTATTTTTTAGGAGCAACTCAAACAAAAATATTACTGCACAAACTCATTAAAAGTATCATACATTATATGATGCCTCATTATGAATTGCAAGAACAAAGTATTTCATTAGTTCGGAACAAGGCAAATTTAATGATAAATCATGCTTTGAGCCCCACATCATTTGGACAATCAACGGCTGGTCTTTAGGTGACGTGAGTTCGGTTTTAACGTTTTTCGACCTGAAAGAGTCAATAATAATTAGTAATTGAGAAAATTGTTAAAACTAAACGCAGAACCTTGTGATGAAATAAGCGAAATCTGTTTCCAATAACATTTGAAGATAATACAGAAATGTTGACCTGGACTCAATATGTAGTGGATTTTCACTTGTTGGTGGCTCGCAGCACACTCTGAAAAATTTTCACCTAAATAAATAAGTTTGCTAAAAAGTGTGGAATTGTCAATACTTGATGATATTTCTAACATAAGCCCACATTCCAAAATATGAATCTGTCTGCAGAATGCTGCAATACCATTTCCTCATAGTAAAATTATCGGGTGGGAGAAGCGTTAACAGTTTTGTTAAAAAAGTAAACGTTTCAAAACAAGATATTTTGTTTGGTCCGTTCTGGTACGATAAGAAAAATATAATTATTATCGAGAAAAAAACTTCTAGCTTGATCTTACCAATAAAAATTCAGTAATGATCCGTTGAACAGTCTTTGGTGACAAATAATAGTACCGATTGATTAGCGAATCGAAATTAGACAATGATGTGTGCCAGTAATCTTTAACATCCATATCAATAAAATATGATTCTATGAGAAAAGTCTCTGGATATGGAACGGCAGGCTTATCAAATAAAACAATGATTAGTACTAAATTATGTTAAAGAAATGAGATGAAACTGTACAAGATTCGTAGTAAAATCGCTTGAAATATTACGTTCAAGTCAATTTTCTTTCATCAAAGTTTAAAAAATGTACAGTTCAAATAAATCTATATTAAAATTAAAAAAAAAAAAAAAAAAAAACACCGTTTTGCGGTCCAGTGGTTTTATCTTCTTCTGCCAACAATTTATCATCTCTTCTTTCTGGAATTACGAAATAAAAGGTAACTCAAAAGCAACTATTTAATTAACTTCATTTCATTATACCATGTAATCAGCACATTCCATTTCGATCTGTGCTATTTTAAGTTTTGCACTTTTTGTCTCTTCATCCATTTGTGGCTTATGTTTATTTCCAATTGCTTGTAAACTTTTTGGCCCTATAGGTGCTAAAACTTTCCTCTTCACCGAAGGCTGATCTTCCTCCGATTTCCTTTTTCCACTACTCGCCATTAGCTCTTTCTTTTCTTCAGACTTATTTTGTTCGGGCGTTAGTTTAGGATCTCTCACTCCAGAACTGGAAAAAAATTGCTTTATCGACGTTTGACTTCTTTTCATTGTAGCGTCGGTCTACAAAAAGGAAAAATTCTTAATTAAAAAATTAAATGCTATATTACTCAAGTTTTAATCAATACCTTAGTCGTTTTTTCTTCAATTTCTTTTGGACTTGCTCGAATAAGAAGTGGAACTAATGAAAAGAATAGTCTACAATTAACATTACCTTAGAAACCAAACGAAATTATTACCTAGAGTTGCTGATTTGCCGGAAGGAGTCTTCGGTGGACTAGGATCGCTAGAAACTTTTAAGGGACTATTACGCTTCCCAATGGAATAAAATATGTCCGAATTAGGAACGTAAGACCTGATATCAAATTGACTAGGCGTTGGAGTATTTTCCTATTAAATCAGTATAAACATAATACGTGATATTTTTGAATATCATTTTCGTACCTGAAGTAAAAAGTTACGAATATAGTCCGTTGAAATGCACAAAACATTCGCTCGTAGAATAGGTAGTAAATAAGGCTTGTTCTCTTGAACCATGAAAAAATCAATCTCTTTCTCTAGTAAGTTGCTGTCTAAATTAGGTGGGTTGCGTGTAATAACGTTGGCCCCTCCGTTTGTTAAAACTCTGTAGTAAAGAGTTTCATTATTTTTTGTTTAAACATTGAGGGTCATGATTTACCGTCGATACGCGTTTCTTTCTTCACCTTCTTGAATGAATAAAACAATTTTTTTCCCATAGAATAAGCCTTCCCCTTTGTGCGCTGCGACAAACTTTCGATTTCGTGTTGGAGCTTTGCTTATTTCCACTAAAGCTTTATCGGCGTTTTCGGGCAAATCTTCAGGTTTCCATTCAAAATCATCTTCATTTAACCAGCGTTTGGCTTCAAAACACTTGTCTATGTACAGGGGTGTGACAACCCTTTTACCTAATTTAAAATTTAAACTTGTACTGTCAATGAAGGATTTATTTTGTATTGAAATACCTGAAGCACACGCGGATAAAAATTTCTCACTACGACACAAACGGGAGCACACAACGTGGGTGACGTTTGGTTTGAAGGACTAAATAGAATGTTTTGTTTTGGTGAAACATCAAAATACTAATTATTTATTTTAAAAACCTCTGACTCGTAGTAAATACCGCCTAGACTTTGTATTTTACTGACAAGAGCGGCCCGATCATCTGAGAATCTGCGTTTGAAGCCTGTAAATACGAACCGATACCGTGGTCGCATTGGACTGCTTCACTGAAAAAGCGATCGAGATAAATTTGTGTTAGCTCATCGAATAAAAACGGAATTTACGATATCTCTTTATTAGATAAAAGATAAGAACCAGTGGTAATATTCTGGTATATTAAAATAATCCCAATGATTTAAGCTGGCGCCAAACTATTCTTTGGTGGGGTAAACATGCATGGCAGCGTGTTCGATCGAACCCTTTCCTCGGGTTTAAAGACTTTAACAATGACGTCAACACTCTTCTACAGCTAGTGCAAGTTGTGATTGAATTTGACGAATTCTTTCATTTGAGATTAACACCATGGGAACGAGAGTATATTGCACTACGGATGGCGGGAAATACGCACCAAAGTATTGTTGAATAAGTACCCACGTGATACTTTTTTACGAGTGCGCATACTATAGATAAAAAAGTTGTTTTTTTATATTTACCCAGAGCTATTAATTAAAAAAACCATTGTGCAGTGGAAATATTCTTTACACAATTATTTTTTTAGTGGTGTTTGTGCAAGAACACTGATAAAGTATTTTTTAAAAAATTAAATAATTTAAACTCACAGTGATTATTTTACGGTTAGGGTTTCTAGGCCAAGAAGACAACATGTCTGAATTATAGCTGAGCTGACTTATTTTGTAGAATATTTTCGTTTAAATAAATTAAATTTAAAAAAAAGATTTTGCAAGAATAACTAAGAACGTAATTATTAAAATGTGTACTACACACAAAAAAACTTATTCCCATGCCGGGATTCGAACCCGGGCCGTCTGGGTGAGAGCCAGAAATCGTAACCACTAGACCACATGGGACATACACATCTCCAATTTAAACAAGTTGTGGTTCATTAATAAATCCTTTTTTATAAGGTGATAACTCTTAAAGTTTGACATATGAAATTAATATTAAATTCAGACATTATTAAAATTGTCATCTATTTCGAGGATGGTTAAGTTTAGAACTTCATTTGAAAAGTAAGTGGTTTTAATAAATAAATTTTAAAAGTATAAAGAATTTGATACTATTTATGTGCCTTGTGGCTCAGATATGGTAGGGTGTGAGTCTCATAGTCGTGAGTTCAATCCTCACCCAAGGCATTATTTTTGGATGTGCATTTTGATAATTTTGAATATCTTTTGTGGAAAAGTTATATTTATATCATTGGCAATACATGCACACACAAAAATTATAATTAAACGCTAATATTAAGACTTTAGTAACAATTAACATACAAATTCTGAAGTCGTGACTTCCGTATTTCCGAAATTCATTTGGTAGCTTTATGCAACTCTTGCACTCTTACAGAACTCGTTTCAGTAACCGAATTTTCCAACGAATGGGTATATTCATGACACCTAAAATATTGAAGAGGTACATTAATAACAAAGAAAAAAATTTAAATTTATAATTCTAACATTTTTATTAACTCGAGCCCTTTCTCTAGTGACATTTCAAGATCGTTGTAAGCTTTGGAAGCCTTGAGAAGATTACTTTTACTGAAGATTCTAGCCAATTTCTCCAACAGAATTCTTCCTTCGTCCAACAAACTTGAAAATTTACCTACAAAATTAATTTTTTAATTATATGCATAATTCTGCATAGTTCTTTATACGTACTTAATTCGTTATTTTCCAAAACAATTCCTTCAAGTTGAATACTGTGACGAGTCCCATCAATCGCTTCCATGAGTTTTTTATAGGGCTCTAAACTTGACTCTAAAGCGCTTTTCAACTTCTCCAAACAAGCTTCCTAAAATTCAACATGTTCGTCACAAATATTTAATTGACTGCAATTGTTTTACTTGTCGACTTATAACGGCTTTGACTTCTTTCTGATACTTTGCAATCATTATCATTCGTTCCAAGTAAGCAAGATGATCACTTAAACTACTGATTGACATTGACAGCTGCGACAAGTACGTCTGTAATCATGCAGTATAAAATTACACGTCAACGGTTAATATTAGTGTTGGTAATTACCGCTTCATCTTTTTTGTGTTGATTAATAAATTTTTTCATCATGGCATGCATATAAAAGGCTTGAACGTAGCGGGCATGTGCTATATCGACGCGATATTGGTCTTCCAATCTTGGTACCTGAAAAGAGTGTGGATTATATAAAGCTAAATTTGTAGCTAAAATTGTACGAGTGATTTCATACTTTGGGTTTCGATCTTGTATTGGTAATACTCATGCTAGTTTCGCTATTAGACGGGCTTGTTGATGGTTCCCAAGGACTGATTGAAATAGTAAAAAAAATTAATTACACGCAGAAAAAGAGTTGCCGTTCATTTCCTACACAAAAACTAATAATGTGAAAAGTTTATCTAACAAAATTTTAAAATTTTACACGTTAAAAAGATGAGTTATTTTAACCGATTATAAAAAGCTAATTTTTTTTGTCTAAAACTAAACTATAATTCAAGCCTTACACTTACAGTGTATTCGTATTGTCGTTGTCCTTATCCTTATCATCACCTGCACTGAAACGAGAAGGTTGATATTCTGCCATTCTGCCAACTTAACTGAAATATTAAAATTCAAAGTATTAAAATTTGAGCAACCGCTTTATAAATTATGTTAAAAGTAATGCCAAGTTGGTATAATATTTTAAAGATAAATTAAAATTATTACCAGTCCTTCCCGGTAGTCACGGCAAAGTGACGAAATGTGCGCTCGGTTACAGTTATATGCAAAACAGTGCTGTGTTGTGCGCAAACTCTTGCTAAATAATTAGAGTAATCGGATTGGATTAAATTAAATTTATTCAACTTTTAGAGAAAACGTATATTTTGTGTTATCCTATTTTTATAATAGGATACAGATTTTCGAAAATTTTTCATATAAAGATGCGAAAATCCAAGTGTCAGGTTTTATGTTATATTATCTCACCACGACCAATTATTTTTATGTAACATTGCAGTGAAGTTCAGGGGTTGCACAGCTGTAATTAATTTAAAAATCAAGTTAAAATGTAGTTAAAACAAAAAATGCTGACAACAAATCGAAAAAAAAAGTTCCCATGCCGGGAATCGAACCCTAGCCACTAGACCACAAATAGATATTTGTAAGTAAAATTATTTTACAACTGTTTTTTTTTTTTATATACAGTAAACAATTTAAAAAAAAAATAAATAAAAATGTTTTCGCCCGGGATCGAACCGGGGACCTTCCGCGTGTAAGGCGGATGTGATAACCACTACACCACGAAAACGATGAATTGTATAATCAACCAACAAAAATTCGAATCGTTATTCCCTATCATTTTCTCTTTAAAAAACAACCGGAATTCTAAACTGGTTTACGAGTTTTTAAATCAGTGTTCTTTTTCATTTCTAAGTTACAATTATCCTTAAATAGCTATAATCATTTAAAAAAAACT
>JAQGAS010001182.1:0-24124 GCA_034686365.1 Pachymerium ferrugineum | reverse complement strand
TCACGTGACCAACCTATAGCTGCATAGGTACTCAAGGCCGCATAAGTCGCGCTTATAGCTATAAGAAGGGCTTTGCGGAAACTCCCTAATATGATTTCATATTTTCCCACCTCTGTTTTATTGCCTATTGTTTAGGAATTAAATGTACCATTTAATCCCCTATGCTTATCTGATATGGAGAATACCAGGTGACAGTCTTAGGCTCTCCCTATGATTGGTCAAGGGTCACATGACGCCCTTTGGCCTTGCTGGTGATTGGCCTATGGGCACGTGACGCCTCCCTATGGCACCTACGGTATAAGTAGGGGAGATTGCCGTACAATCGTTCTCTTAGTTCTTGAATCCCAAACTGCACGTTTCGCTTGTGTCTTCCCGCCTTTGTGAGTGGACGACCTGAGCTCTATGCATTGGATCTTTATGGACTAACATTGAGCGAAGTCTGTTGTGTGAATCCTACGGCGTGGTGTGTTCGTGTGCTTCGGCAGGTAAGTGAGTATTTATAGGCGTCCTGTGGTAATACGTGTGTACTTACTACAGAAGTATCGGTTAGCGGGTGGAAGCGATTGTTGTGCCGTGTGCGTGATTATAGCTTGATAAGGGTGGATATAACCGATTGTATAAGTAAAAGTTTATTTATTTGTATCGCTTTTCTGTACGTTGTGTATTTTAAAAATCAGCATAAATAAAGTATATTATTTTATTTATTCTCCCGGGTCAACAGTCCTAAGAGACTTGTTAAACCACCTAATCATGGCTGTTATAACTATCTTGAGTTATAACAACTGCTGTTTGCAGCTCCAAAGATTATAATTTATAACTATAATTTCTTGCCCCATCACAAAATGTTAACGTGTTCTTAATAAAAAAAGCTTATTCGTTTAGTAATTGACACCTTAAATACGTTAGATTAGACTAAGTTATGAAAAGAAGTTGAAAGGGAGATACTCAGACCGATTTGACAAGGACAAGTTGCACCTTCCCAGCTAAAATAACTGCAGTAGAACTGCACTAATTTGGCCCAAAAAACTGAAATTAAAGTAGCAATTTGTCTCAATTATTTTTGCAACTGTGGTTTATCTGAAGTATATTTTCCACTGCGGTTTCCTGCAGTTATTCCAAAAACTCCAAGAACACTACAGATTCAGTAGTGCTGCAGCCTTTTTTCAATTGCGTCGTTCAAAAATAAAATTTACTACACACCAAAAACAAAATAAAAGGAGATGAAAGATGCAAATACATCTTTGCTTGTGTATAAAGGGTGCAAAGGTTATAAAGAATTTGGGCGTCTCCTCAGATGTATAAAGAATAAAGATCTGTATTTTATTATAAATTGAATGATCTACATTCATTGATTTACAAGTTACTGGGTTTTGAAATTTAGGGACCAAGGCTAGAAACTAACTATGGTCTAGCTAAAAACTAACTATAGCACAAATACAAGAATACAACAAACGTCCGAGCAAAGCTCGGCCACCTGGTACTACATAAAAATACGTACAACTTTTATAATTTTGTAATTGTAATAATTTTGGCCAAAAAACTGACGAATTAACTTACATGCAAAATACTTTTAAATTTTTATTAAAATTAAGATTGTTGTCAAATTTTTTTTAATCGTTACTAACTGTAAGCATGCATGTTTTTCATAAATGTGTGACATTTTGTAGGATTATATTTAACGTTCTGCTGATAAGAACCGAAAGAAACAAACTGATAGCTGTGGCTGTGGGCAAAATTATAAACAGTTTGCCATCTAATTGGCCGTAAATTACGTTCATATTTTATAATAAAAGAGCGTAATTCATTGTATCTTTATTTATTTTTATGAAGTTACAACCCTAATTTTAATTATAACTCGGATTTATAACTTAAACATACTATTGCATTGATTCAAATAAACATCGCACTTACGGGCAAACCTTTTGTAATTGTCCGTCAGTCGTTGCAAATTTGGTATTTGCGAATTCTTGCAGTGGTTCAATACACCGCTTCAAATCGCGTTCACAAACGCCAAATTGCTGCTGCTGCTGCTGTTGTGGCTGCTGCTGTTGTGGCTGCTGCAATTGTGGCTGCTGAATTTGTGGCTGTTGCGCTGATACAAATATTCCTATTTAAAATATATTAACGATAGGTTAGGTACGTTCCTTTTACAGTAGAAAAAAATCGCCTAATCAAATGAGCTTAGTTTTAAATCTCAAAAAGTGTAGTGCCGCAACTGGCTAATTTGATAAGGAATAACCTTTATTTACATATCGTTTACCCCAGATAATCTAAACGACAATTTAAATTATAGTCGTATATTTAGGTGGATTCGAAAACTAACTTGTATCTTTGTAACCTGAAATACGCTGCGGTTTTAAAGCGTTTTTAGCACCAGTCAGTACATTTATATGCATTTTGCAGACAATGCAGACTGAAAGTTCAAATGCAAGTGGAGCGTCAACCTCGTGCCCGTTCGAGACATCGGGTTAAAAAACCGATTTCGAAGCAAAATTACACAAGTATTTTAGGTTATGCATGTATAAATTACAGTACTTTTTCAATATGGCTACTGCATTCGACATCCTTCGTGCTTACATTAATTTTATGCTTTATAAAAAGTTTAAAACAAGCTCAGGTCAAAACAGTGTACCTCTCCAAAAGTACTGATTTATCTTTCTCATATTGCGCCCTACTTTATTTGTTGGTTACAGTTTATATAACCCCTACCTGAATACTTGATTCCTACCTGAATACTTGATTCAGCTAGCATGTTTACACTTAACTGGTTAAGCTAAAACTTGACAAATTCTAAACTAGATAGTTTTTGAATCTTTTTGAATGCAAACAAATTGAATAATATTTCCTCAACATACCAGCATTTGCAGCTAATAAAGACATCTGTTTCATAAAGAATTGCCTATAATTAATGGGTAATCAAAGTTACTTAACAATCTTAACCACATTTGAAGACACTGAAATTTTAAATTGGACAAAACTTTTATAAAACTTCTCTAGACAAATTGATTCAAGAGAGAAAGTCAAAAGTTTGTTCTTATTACATCATCTTTATTCACTCTTAATCGAAACTATGTCTATCAACTAAATGCAAGTCTTTAGGATAAGTGAAGTGATATGTGTAGAAGGCCTTAGACTTGAGCCCTTCCCATGAGGCTGTAAGTTTAGCTTTCACTATTAGCCTCACGCCCCTAGTGGTAATTTGGTGCAAAATTTCACTCTTCTCATCTATATTCGTGTCTTTGACCTCATTCAATGCGTACAAGAGGAGCTAGTGGTTGTCATGGAAACTTTAGAAGACAAGATTCTGCTCAACTCTGATGGGAATAAGGTTAAGTTGTTAAAAGTTTGCAAGTAAGTGTTTGACCTTTGTTAATCGGTTTAATGCGCGTTTAACTGCCCTGATGATCAAAGATGGTCAAAATAAATTGTATCAATTCTTTAAGATTATCTTTGTGCAATTGTACAAGAAATGTCAAAATGACTATAAAATGTTTAAATAATGACTAAAAGGTGATCATTGATAATATTTAGTCAGTTAGGCAGAAGGTAATCACATTCGGTTTCTGATCAATAAAATGAACCAATAATTAAAAAATGTCCAAAGAAAGTTCAATTTCAATATGGATGATACGATTCAGTTATTTTTTTAGTCTTTATTCAACTATTTATTATGTTGTACATATCTCTATTAAATTATTTATCCCTATTTCGATCTTAATTGCGAATAATTTGCCACATGTATTATAACACACATTTGGTTGGTTAAAAGACTAAAAACCGATGTTACGAACACAAAATTTACATTTAAATCAACCAAAGTTTGGTTGACGTAACTTTAAATTTTGTTATTGTAACCAAAATTTGGTTGATTTAAATGTAAATTTTGTTGTCGGAACACATCGTTTTTTTAGAGTGCAAGACAACCCTAGCATTTTCTAATTACAGACATACTTTCTTTAACCTTTAAAATTCTTGCTATAAAATATCCACATCAGTCAAGAAAAGTTGTCACTTTACTTCGTTCTAGGAGTACAGCTGCTCATCATCTGGTTAGGTTAATAACTTTTTAATTAGAATAGTTTTTACGGCATATACGAGTCACACAACTCCTCGAGGGAGTATTACTTCCTGTAGAGATACCATTACTACCTATAACTTTGTACTCTAAAAAAGGGTGTAACTAATTAAGCTGCAATACATTGTATGTACTCCCAACATTATAGTAATAAGTGTTCAATAGAACAATATAAAAAATACAAATAATTCACAAACGAGAAAAATAATGCTTCTGATGAGTTAATTAATAATTAAATTCATGCAACAAGCCTCTGACTCTTCAAACGGAATAAAATGGAAACTTTTTTCTAATTGAATGAGTGGCACATCCAAACAATTAAAATTAAATTTTTAATGGTCTACATTTCCGTCCAATTGACCGTTTTTATAATAATACATAAATTCGTATTTTTAAACTAAAAAAATACGAGTTTTATTTAAATAATACGATATAAACCGAAAATGATTGAAGAAAAAAGTTGAAAAGAGTAGAATTTGTGCAAGGTCAGCTAGAGTCATTTGAGCCAAGCATCTCTATTTGTCTCTTGAGTTTCATTAAAGCAGAAGAGAAGAGAGTTGAAAAGGTGTGGAAAGGAAAGAGAACTGTAAAAAGCCAATTGATGACCCTCATGGTCTGATGGAAAAGATTTGGGCTTTGGTTTTTTTCTTAATTTGCCCATTATCAACTTATCTCCTATCTGTAATTACAGTAATAAAATATTTGCTGACAAGAATTTGTTATAGTACGTTATCCAACTTCGCTCTAATAAAATGTTAATTGTACTTTTACCTTAAGGATTTGATTAGTGAGCAGATTTGTAATATTTGGTGCTACTGTAGGTTGCAAAAAAATGGTTATTCAGTTGTAGTCACTGAAAGATGATTATAGAAATTAACTGAATGCAGCAACTGTTAAGGGGCTGCAAGGCGTTGGTACTTCTTTTTTTTTAATCTTTTTATTTGAAATTTGTACTACAAAATAGCGTCAGTTATTTTCAATGGATTTTAATATGTTTTACATTTGATACTGTTGTAATTTGCCTTGTCTCTTCTTTGTTTGGTTCCATAATAAATCTTATAGTTGCATGCTACATTAATGTAGTTATGGAAGAATTAAATAATTAATTCACGACTGTTCATTCTTGCACAAGTGTTTAGGTAAACAGCCTTTAATTAGATAATTATATTATTAAAAGCCAAGACGGCTTGAATTGAAATGACTGTAAACTCAAGGGAGTATTTGGTCACACCTAAGGATACGTATTAAAACATGACAAAAATAAATGAAAACTTTGGTCAGGTATTGTTTACACAACGTGATTAAATAAAGAAATTAATTTTAAAAAAAAGCCATAAAATGAAACCATGAAGCTCTATTTCGTTGATACTGAAAACAAACTGAACATTCCGTGGATGTTTAAGTTATAAAATCAAAAGTCATGACTAAGCTTCAACATCCTTTCCAGTATTGTGCACCCAAAAAGGTACACATAATAACCCCTCTTTTCAATTCTGTACAGCTTTTGATTATTTTCATAGTTATGCAATTTATTTAATCACATTTATGCAATAACTAATTTCAGTTCGAAAGGTAAACAATAACTGATTACTGTTTTCATGTATATACGTCTAGATTTTTAATTACCCTCATAGTGCACTCAAAAAAAAAAAGTCGCCCTTTCACTCCATTTGAGGCGTTTTGCTTGTCCTACGGTGGACTCTGCGCTTGGGCTACTTCAACTTTAATTTAGGAGTACAAATACTCCAATTTCAATTTTGTAACCACTTACTCCATATTGCAGTTAAACATACTCGTTAATGAGGTAAATCTTTAGAGTACTGCTTAAGGGAGTAATTACACACCAAATTGGAATGTATTTCTACTGAATTTGGAGTTAAAATAAAATAAAATTGGAGTTGAAGGACACTAATGGCGGCGTCCACCATAGGACAAGCAAAACGCCTCAAATGGAGTGAAATGGCGACTTTTTTTCTGTGTGTGTGACTGCTTGATTGTTCATTATTTCATTTCAAATCATCTTAGAATTTTTAATGATATAATTCCTTTTATATAATGTACAATATTGAAAAAATATTTTGCAGATGGACGTGCACACGTGCACCTTTTCGGCGTTTGTTGAACATTTGCGTGTACACTCTAAAAACCGATGTGTTATGACAACACAATTTTCATTTAAATCAACCAAAGTTTGGTTGAGATAACTTTAAATTTTGTTGTATTATTATTTATTTGTAACCAAAATTTGGTTGATTTAAATGTAAATTGTGTTGTCATAACACATCGGTTTTTAGAATGTACATGCAAGTCTGAAAATCATTTGCATCTCTAGAACACCTAAGGATGTTATACTCAACATCCAAAAGGTTTTCGACGTTCAAGGACATTGGTGCACCTTACTTTGTACACACTGGATGTCAATTTTAACTCTTTTACACCCTAAATACATGCTTTTTTACAGGTGTGTAAGCTAAAGATTACTTTCAATTTAATCTTAGATTCTCTTATGGATCGAAGTGCTAACTGCAAAAAGTTATAGATGTTTACAACATTGGGCTTAGAGAATGATATCACATGCTAGTTTCTTGAAAGTATTAAAATTCTTCCAACTGTGGAAACAACTTTTTTTTTCAACAACCAATCATAAAAGTTTTAAATCTGTTTGGAGAATTCAGAATATTTTATCTTACTATTTTTCATTCCTAAAGATAAGAACCCTTTTATTTTTCAGCCACAGTTGATGCAATCCAGCCTGAGTATCACAAAAGGCTCAACGAAGTGCATCTCCTGTTTCTCCCTACACCGAAAGTAGAGGTTCATTGTGGGTTAAGTTAACGCAATGTTATAGAAGTATCCAGTTATTTGGGAAGGCAGAATTAACCCCTTATTTCGGACGTTTATGACAACTGGTACCAAACACTTATTTATTATTATTATTATTTATTGACAAAAGACTGTTGGGCTGATGTACAAAAGATTATTGGGCTGATTTACTAAAGATTATTGGGCTGATGTACTAAGTGATGATTTGGTATAATGGGTTGTGGGTTTAAATTCTTGACCAGTCCAATTAGATGTTTTTAAATGAATTTTGTTATAATAAAAAATGTCAATTTCTGGTAAAAGTTATCTCCTTCTCGATGCTATACCTTAATTAACAAGTGAACTTTTTTAGTCAGTAAATAATGGGGATATCCATTAAGCACAGCTCACAAAACTCCAGGTTCACATTCCAGTGTAAATGGCGGGAATGAAAGTCTTGTTTGTAACTTCATTAGTATTAAAACTGTTGTTTTAACGCGGGTATAATTGAATATTCAACACGGCTTTAATTTATTTTTTCGGGTGACAAATTCATTAATCTATTTCATTTTAAGCAAGTATTTTTTAGGTGGGCGCAGCCGCACTCTCAAAAATGACCATAGCTTTCCCTTACAAAAAAAGATGTGATCATTTTTTAGTCATATTTTGGTCATATGGTCATTTTTTGGATCAGAAAAGTATACTTTCTTATTACCAACTGATCAAATGACCAAATTATGATCAAGTGATTTTTTTTATTTAGTTATTTTTTGATCATTTAATAATCATTAAGCACTGATCAAACAGGGCACTGACTATTAATGACTACAAAATGATGAAAAACTGATGAAATAATGAATTTCTGATTACAAAATGATCAAAATATGATCAAATTTTTTGGAAGGGTTATAACGTCAAGTAAAAACATTCAGTTCAAAAGCATAAATTTTAGCACTTGAAGTTTTTTGTTCAAGCTGATCACAATTTTTTTTTACATTAGAGATATTGAGGGTCTGTCTAATTTCCTCAGTCGGAAAAAATAGTAGAAAGAATGGTTATGTGTGCAGAACCAATGTTAACACCAAGTATTTTCAAATTTGATTTCCATTTAAATGGAAACTTTTTTCTTTATGATAGAAAAGAAAGCGGTAATTTAAATTGCAATGATTCTTGATATGGAAGAAAATTGAGGAAAAAGTACACTCGGCTGCACAGCAATCATCTCTTGATTCACTGTTGCAATCGCGCTGACGTCACAAGCGGAAGCGGTGTCAATTTCCTGTAACTTATAGGTTGAGTTGGTCTTATCTACAGCTGTTTTTTTTTCTTTTATTTAAATTATTCTTGTTATTGCATCAAGTTTCTTACGCTGGTGTATAATATGAAAAACAAATATTTTTAAATATTTTTCATCATAATGCAATTCAAAACTAAAAATTTTTAATTCTTTGATTTGCATAACTTATAACTTTGAGAAAGGTTAGGCCTACCATTAAAATTAAAGTGGATAATTTTACATCAATTTTTAATCAGTATTACATCAAATCATTAGCTTTAATCATTTTATAGTCATTGTTGATCAGGGATTCATTGACGGATTAAAGATATTTGGGGCCCAAATCTATCAACCTTGGTAGGGGTTGAGCTGGTCCCGGGGCCCCTAGCAGGTGGGGGTCCTACTCGCGTGAGAAGTGCGAGAATAGGTAGATCTGCTCCTGAATAAAAGTGGTCATACACTCTTAGAAATAAAGATAGAATAGGGTCTGTGAATAGGGACAAGTGCACTGTTAAAAAAGAAGGTGTCATCGAACACTTAAAAAGGTGTTTTTCACTTGTCGCTATATGGACCTCCTAAATGTTGTTAGGAACACCATTCGATGGGGTGTTTAACGACGCCACTACCGATGGTGTTTGTGGGCACCGTCCTAATATGGTGCTATGCAACACCCCGGGGCGGTGGTGTTTCCCAACACCCATGGCTGGCGGTGTTTATACGCACCTCCGCCCATAGTGTTACGGAACAACTTGATGACATGTTGTCAGTGAACACCATAGGAAGCTAGAGTTACACAACACCTATCTGCGCGGGGTGTTTCCACACACCATGAACTAAGGTGTTTCGCAACACTGTGGACGGACGGTGTGTCTACACCATTTAAAATGGTCAAGATACAATAGCTCAACCAATCCAATTGCTCCCTTTTGTCTACACATGGGACCTATTCTCTGGTCAATCATTGGATGCTCAGTAGCTCAAGAAAACATACAGAAAATTTAAAAAAAATTAAACTAATCTTGTGTCAGTCTCGACCCAGAGTCCTTTTACTCTCTAGTCTCCCTCTCTATCCACTCGTCTACTCCAACTGATACAAATGAGTCACAAGTAAGGGTATATGAGTGTTTGGCTTCATATATTAACAGTTGGGACTTAGAAAAATTTTTAATTTTAAAGGGGTGTTAAAATGCACCCCAAACGAATAAGTACTTGCAAACACCCATCACCTGGTCCCACACCTACAAGGAGTTTAAGTTAATACACCCAAATGGTGTAGCAAACTGTTAACTCCCTTCCCTCAGTTCCACACCCAACAGGTGTTTACTGTTTACTCCGAAAGGATGTAGATAATCAATAATACCCCTATCGTCTGTCCTACACCGAACTGGTGTTCACCACGCACACCGAAGGGGCGTAAGTAGTCGTGCACACCTTTTCCGCAGCTGCACACTCATTCGGAGCTAATAAAATACACCCAAGAGGTGTGTGGAGGTGAAAGCCCCAAGTCAACACCATTTCCACACAAAATGGCGCATGCTGAACACCTAAATGGCGTTCAAGGCTTTTACACCTTTTTTACACCTTTTTTTTAACAGTGTGGATGAAAAGGTCTAAAAATAGTAGGGGTTTCTACTACGAAAGGTTTAACATTTTAGATGGTTCAACACTTAACCTTCCGTAGTAAACCCACACTATTTATTAAAAATCTTTCGTAGTAGAAACCTACACTATTTTAAGACCTTTTCATCCATTTGTCCCTATTCACAGACCCTGTCCTACCTTTATTTCTAAGAGTGTAAGGTCATTATTTTGGCCATTTGATCGTAAGGTGACAGGTATGAATTTTTTTGATCATAAACTGACCGCATGATAAAAAAATGACCAGAGTGATCAAGTTTTTTTCTAATGGGCATGAAACTATCTTGTGTAACATTACGTGAATATGTCTTACAATGTCGATTCATTTAATTTCTGTTTAGACAATATGCATACAAACTCTATCTTCTACCTCTGAAATTTTTATTTAGAGGAGGGAGTCACACCTCTTTGGAATCGCGCGAGGTGGCCGCTAGATGGTACTGACGCTTGTAATGTTATCATATGGGACTTTCTATTCCATTTTTTCTTGTTTAAAATTATATTAATCTAACTAATTTTTTCCATTTCATTTGTTATTTTATTATACATCATCCCATTGAGTCAGAATTTCAGAAAAAATTTTCTAAATTTTTAAATTTTTTTTTATACAGATCTTTACAAAAATACCAGAGTTGCTAATATTAGGCAATTCTGTAAAGTGAAATATAGTTTTACTTATTTTTTGTTCTAAACCTGATTTTACTAGTAGTTATTTTAAAAGATGTAAATTAAAAAATATTTTTATGTACGGTACAAGGGGAGTGTCGCAAGCCCCCGCGTCCAATGTGCAACCCTCTCTCAAACAATAGCAAACATTATCAAACATTGCACTATTTTGTTGCAGGCAAACAGAAAAAGGGCGGTTTTTGGTGTACACTCTTAGAAATAAACTCAGGTGCTCCATCAATCTCATTATGCATAATGCTAACAATATACTCATCTGCAAACAGAGAGTATCCCTCTAAACTTTTTTTTATTATTCACCCAGATAATTTAAAATAATTAATTTTATTGTATTAGCATTTATTATACGTATCTGCTTACCGTACCTTCTGTTCATCATACCCACAAATAACCCTTCATCACCTGTCAAGAAACAGGTGGAAAGCAAAAAATATCAGTTTTCCATCCTGACTTTAAAGGGACACTAAAGCCATGAGATAAGTTGGGTTTAAATAAAAGATAGCAAACGTCTAATTACGTATGCAATACTTAAATTTCTTAATTTTAAACGTTTATTTAATTTATAACGAAAATATTCCATCACGTCATCTAATCCAACCAATCGGATCAAATTTTGTGGACTGGCCAGTCCACCAATGGAAATTCAAGGCCTAGAAACACGAAGGAGTGAAATTAGAGAATAAAACAGCCAAATGACCGATCAAGCTCAACCAAGCCCAACACTTCTCGCCCGGTCTCTCCACGACATCATCCCCAAAAATGTGAACTGCGCTTAGCCTCAAACAAATATCCGAAGTTAGAGGCCGCAAATACCAGTTAGTTACTGTGAGTGAATAGGCTTTGGCTGTTCTATTCCTTGATTCACTCCCGGTGTGAATAGGCGATTTTCATGAATTTCTCATCATCAGCCAAGTAAATAGTTCGGAATGATTTCGTTTTTAGATTTTAATCAAAGAATCTTAGCCTGACATTTGGCTAGCGAGTCACACTATTTCTACATAATGTTTCAGATAAAATCAACTTGTCTTAGGGATTTAGTGTCCCTTTAAAATGTTAGGATGGGGAAGATACTTATTACCAACTTTTAATTTTTCATTAATAACAGAATGAAAATTTTCAGTTGGGTCATCTGATTGTGTAATTCCTAAATTGCTAATTCAATTAACTCAGCTTTTTTCTACCAGTATAAGTTATACCCACACCTTTTAAAAATTATTATACTTGTTTTACATTACACTTTTTGAAATTAGTCATTTTAAAAAATACACGTGTTGACACAAGGTCAAAAGTGAAAATGTGTTTGTTTCCCAATATCCGGGAACTTTGCGCGCAGCGCCATCTGGCGGCGCAATAACAAGGTATACGTATAGCGCCGATTGATCATTTTATTAATGAGAAAAAGTCTCTTTCATGGTTACCTATTGAATAAATTACATTAAAATTTGATCAAATGACCATTTTTTAATCATTTTTGATCATAAAATCTAATTAATGAATGCTTTGATAACCAATGACTAAAAAATGTAACCTCAGTGTGATTAAAGAGGCTTACCCCCTCCCCCCGTTTCGCCCACTCTCATTTCGCCGACTCCCGTTTTGCCGACTTTTTTCCCGCCTCCCATTTGGCCAAAAATGCAAAATAACTGTTGTTGCGTTTCGCCAAAAAATTCTATTTACACACACATTCACATAGAAAAAAGTCGCCATTTCACTCCATTTGAGGAGTTTTGTTTGTCCCATAGTGAGCTCTGCATTTGAACTCCTTCAACTCTGAGCTTAGAGTAGAGATACGCCAATTTCGTAGCAACTTACTCCATATTTCAGTTAAACATACTCGTTTATGAGGTAAACCTTCACCGTACCACTTAAGGGAGTAATTATAATTCAAAAGGGGATATATTTCTACCGTATTAGGAGTTACAATATAGTAAAATTGGAGTTGAAGTGCACTGAACGCAGTGCTCCATGGAACCCATTTTTATTTTTTAATAGTATTAGTAAATGTTAATTGCCATCAAAATGTACATGCGCACCCAAAAACACCGTAGGTAATTAAATGAGGTCAGTTATTACTAAAAATACTTACATAAAAACATCATGCTCTAAACTATTTAACTAAATTTACTGCTACTTATGAATAAGATTTTAATTATTTATTAAATTGAATGCATTTTATTACCATGGTAAAAACCCTCTATACATTTGTGTCGAGATAATATCTCTCTATCAGAGTTTCTGCTCCCCTCATTTCCACAACTTGCCCAAGGCCAGCTTAAACCGGGGGACTAAGAAATAAATAGATGGCCTGATCTTAAATGCCTGACCGCGTTACATATACCACACGGCCGCACATCCCCACGGCTGCACAGCGTAACATTTCAGACTACTCGCAAATGACGTCATCTAAATAGATACTTGTCAAGGACAATTGAGCTAATGACTGATACGCGTGCTCGCGGCCGGGGCGATTTTATAAATTTTTTTGACCTTGGCAGGTCACGAAAGTTAAAAAATGATTTGGGATTGTGGCTTGTTAAGTGGATAGGTAAAACAAGTTGAATTGGGTTACCATGGGGTAGACCCCAAACTAGAATTTGTCATTTGGAAATGGGTTTAGTCATGTCGGATGTAAATTGAAGGAAAATGCATTTATCCGTAAAATTTGTTCAGTGCTAGAAGTAGGGGGAGTGTGGTAGTTGTTAATTAAATCAGGATCTCTGCCTAGGGTGTCACATTTTCCAAATGTAGGCATTTGTCTGTATGGATTAAATTATAAATATAAGCTTAATAATTATGTCTGACTTTGTGAATGTTGTGTTGTCTGTCAGTTGAGGATGTTGAGTTAAATTTAACCATCTTGTAATTAATAAGGTCTGCTAATGTAACAGAATTACACCTGAAAAAATTGAGAAACGTGCGGATGTAAGTTCCAGCGTAAGTGATATTGGTTTGTGAGAAGGTTATTGAAAAGTTAAGCAAAGCTTTCAGGTCTTTTCACGTAATTGATCAGGATCCAGATGTTATGGAATGCTCCGTTTTCTAAATAACATTTTCTTTTAGCCGTTTTAAACTGTAGTATTTTCTAAAAATTGTGAATTCTAGAAGTAAAGTATTTCAAAAAAAATAACAACTTAAAAACACGAAGTACAACTAAGTATTTTGTGAGTTCTATGTTAAAGGTCTACTATCGTATCGTAAGTCAGGTGCCTATACTATCGTGTAGCGAAAAATGTAGAGAAAAATGTAGAGAAAAAAATTCTGTATTCAATAGTATAATTACCTGTTTCCAAAAAATTTTTTAAATTGTTTAAAAACTGCAAAAACTATCACTCTTTTTATTACAAAATACTATTGGCTTTGAACTTGAATGTATTTCGTGACGTCTTCTACATACCTTACAAACAGTTAAATAGTACTCTAAAAACCGTTGTATTAAATGTCAATGTGTTGCTAAATGTGTCAAATGTGTTGTTGTAAACGCAATCTGAGATGAATTTTTTAGAATGTACATTTCCAATGGCATGAACTCTACAATCTCCTGAAGACTGATTTGTGAATTCAATTTTGCAACATTTTGATTTTAATGGTTTTTAACTTTCGTGACCTGCCAAGGTCAAGGAAGTTTATAAAATCGGTCCCCGGCCGTGAGTACGCGCATCTGTCATCACCTCAATTGTCCTTGCAAGCATCTGTTTAGATGACGTCATTTGCAAGTGGTCCGTAATGTTACCTGTACAGCCGTGGGGATGTGCGGCCATGCGGCGTCTGTAACGCGGTCAGCGGTCAGGATCAGGTCATCTATTTATTTCTTATCACCCGGCCTTAGGCAAGTTGTATAAATGAGGGGAGAAGGAAACCCTAGTAGTGAGATATGATCTTGACACAAATAGAAGTCACATTTTCAACTTGTTAAAAAAAATTGCATTAAATCCTATTCATATCTAAGTTATGTGATATTGTCACGAAAGCTATCCAAGTTAAAAATCTACTTGTTTATTTTAAAATTGGCTGCTTATTAATGAAATTAACTTGTCACTTACATTAGGCTTATTCATGCTATCATAAATTTCATTTGATTTTTAGCACTGACTGTGACATAGTGGTTAACAATCTTATAAATTTGTACAAAACGTCCTGATTCTGTAAGGGTTTGAGGAATTAGGGGAACTGCCATCTGGGTGGAACAGGAAACGGGCTCTCAAATATAGAAATACGTCAGGTGAGGTGAAAATAGACTGGAGACTACTTCCACCTCAGATGGGGTGGAAATGGCCACTCCGAATCAAAAATTTGAAAAACTTACATGTTAGATGAAGTTTGAAAAACTCTCATTTTTGAGATTTTTTTGGGGAGGGGAGAGGGGAGGGTCTCACTCAAAATTCAAATATTGACGATGAAAGACGGGAAAAAATCGTGCATCGCGCCTCCATCCGTGAGAGCTTACGTTTCTTACAATTTAATCCCAACGTTAGGTGACTTAATTTCGGGTTTTCGTGATTTCTCAAACCCAGATGTAGGAGATGTGAAATATGAGACCACTTGTATTGAGGCTGTTACCGTGGTCTTACCTGTTATGTCCGGGTTTGGGAAATCGCTGAAACCCCAAATTAAGACACTGGTATTAAATTGTAAAAAAAAGTAAGCTCTCACGGATAAAAGTTCAAGAGACGAAAAGGTATAGCTTTTTTCTAGCTTTCATTTCCAATATTTGTATTTTAAGTAAGACCCCCTCTTTAATGTTAATATTTTGATACCACACTTTTCCGTTCTGGCCTGGAGCAACTTCTGCTTTTGCTCCAATGAGACATTACACTGTATGCCCCTGGATATTTCTGGCATGACGTAGCAAAATGTAGTAATCATACAATGGTATGGAACAAATTATTAGTGTATGCTTATAAATACAAAAAATTCTAATTTAAGGACCCTTCCATCGTACGCGGGCTGAGGTGCAGTGAGTAGAAAGCTATTAAGCTTAAACCAGGTTGTCTTAAGTTCAATGCTGAGAAAGAACTTTGCACGTTTCTACATGTAAGTGAAGTAATATTTACTACTTTTATAACGCATCTTGCGATCAATTGTCAAATAAACAAATTACTTAAACTAATTTTTAAAAAAAATTTTGTTTTAGCAGAAAAGGTCAACAATTAAAGGGGCAAATCTATATTTTGTTAATGCACATACAATGCATATACCGGCGTTAGGAAATGTACTCCTAACATATGCAGTGTAAATGTACTGCTTGATTTACCTATATCTACACTGTTAAAAAAAAAGGTGTAAAAAGGGTGTAAAAGCGCCTTGAACGCCGTTTAGGTGTTCAGCATACGCCATTTTGTGGGGCTTTGCACTCCACACACCTCTTGGATGTATTTTATTAGCTCTGAATGGGTGTGCAGCTGTGGAAAAGGTGTGCACGACTAAGTACACCCCTTCGGTGCGCGTGGTGGACACCAGTTCGGTGCAGGAACGACGATAAAGGTGTTATTGATTACCTACATCCTTTCGGAGTAAACAGTAAACACCTGTTGGGTGTGAAACTGAGGGAAGGGTGTTAATAGTTTGCTACACCATTTGGGTGTGTTACCTTAAACTCCTTGTAGGTGTGGGACCAAGTGACGGGTGTTATCCGTTTGGGGTGTGCTAGGTAAACACCATTGGAATATTTAGAGTTATTGAATCTTAGTTTTATCATAAGAGGGCCTAAGGATGTCATTTTACAGTGTTTATAATTCTCACTTTATGCGATGGCTTATTTCAATTTGAAGGAAAGTGGTTATACTGGCCACAATTTGTATACATGAAGGTACATTATGTTTTAATATCCTTACTTGTGACCAGACACTCCTTTGGGTGTACAGCCATTTCTTTTCAAGACACCTCGGCTGGTGAATAGCTTTGTTTGCACATTACGTGTGTTCCTGTTAGTGACGGGAATACACGAGGCAAACAACAAAGGCGTCAGTGAGTCGCGAGTCTATCGCGATAATTGCTGACGCCGAATGGCTGGATTGCTATTATGTGTCAATGACATCGTAAATATTAAACTCAAAATAAAAACAAAATGTATCCACAAATACACCTTTAAGTTGTCCGTGTACATCCTAAATACACCCTTTCGCGTGTAGATTTATATTCTAACTACACCCTTTAGGATGTAATTGTACACCTAAAGGGTGTTTATATGCACTATATGCACAGATTCTATCATTAAAAATCACTCAGACAGCATTTAAAATCGAAAATCCAGGAAAAAGTACCAGGTAGCATTTAGGTAGCAAATCGCCGTGAACCACGGCCGTTTGCCGCAGACCCGGGAACAGAGGTGTTGCCATGCATCACTCGAAATGGTGTGTGGAAACGCCCGCGCAGATAGGTGTTGTGTAACACCAGCTTTCTACGGTGCTCACTGACACCAGGTCATCAAGGTGTTCCGTAACACTATGGGCGGAGGTGCGTACAAACACCGCCGGCCGCAGGTGTTGGGACACACCACTGCTCTGGGGTGTTGCGTAGCACCATATTAGGACGGTGCCCACAAACACCGTCGGTCGTGGCGTCGTTACACACCCCATCGAATGGTGTTCCCAACAACCTTTAGGAGGTCTATATAGCGACAAGTGAAAAACACCTTTTTAAGGGTTTGATGACACCTTTTTTTTTAACAGTGTAAGGTTAAAAATAAGCTTCGGTTTATAATTATAATTTGAAACAAAACGTTTCCTGCTAATGGACTAAACCTAGACTTAAAGGGGTTTGCAAATAGGTACACCCATTATAGCTGTATTTTGTGCCTATTCTTACCTATCTAGCAAGCACGAGCTTTAAGCCAACATTATTAGTGTTTTGTTATTAAAAGAGAGGTAATAACCAAGAGAAGACCTCTCTTGGTGTTTACTAAAAAGCTTTCTATAGAGAGCAAAGTGTGAAAAAAATTTTCTAATTTCAAAATAATGTTTTCGACACAAATTGACACAACTGAAACAAATGTTGTATGTAAATCATCAAAGTATAGTATTTAAAAAATTTCTAAATAAGCAAATCTTTAAAAATGTGAAATCTGTGCAAAATTTTTTAGTGTCGGCCATTTGCTTCTTTAAGTTCACCTCAGGGGAAATTTTAATAGAAATGAAGTTACTCTATTTACTTGGAAAAGTCTATTACTTGCACACCCCTTTTCTATGCGACAGTATAAATAAATGATCCTATCCAGAAACCCGGTAGCGTTATACTAACCAAGAGCAGGTTACTATTTGGCCGAGTGTATACAAAAACACAAATAAATGAATCATTCATCAGGCTATTCCAATGTCAAGATGAAATCTATGTTTCTCGTAAGTGGTCAGCTTACAGCAGGTGAAAATATTTTATTTTAAATTACCATCTTCACTAGTTGCATTAAACTTTGTAGGTTTAAACAAGTTTAGACTTCCGGTTGTGCAGAATCAAAAATTAAACTAATCGGGTGCATAACAACCTGTGAGTATCATTATAAAGAAGCACATGAGAACAGATCATCATGTGTGATGTTACAAACTGTAAAATGAATCAATTCAGTAGTTTAATTTAGTTTAAGAATGCGAAGTACTAGTTCTTTTTGATAGTTTTAAACAATCAATATTTTGAATTTGCTTAAGAAATGTTAATCGTGTAAAGTAACTTTTAAGTAACTCTTATCCGTTTGTTTGTATAGCAAATTTAGACTGTAATATATGTAATAGGTCTGTTTTCGAGCGATTTTATAATCGATTTTTATTAACCCAGTTTAAAAATTTCTACAAAAATTCTAGATAAACTGGAAAATTTTCAGTAGATCTGCAGAAATTTGTAAATTTTTTGCCACAAAATCCTTGTCCCAAAAAGTTCTATAGTGTTTTTAAGTTTAGCTGGGATTGATAACTTGTTTTGAGAAATGAAGAAACAGACTCTTTTGGTGTTTCCAAAGTATACTGACTAGTTCAAAGGCACACGTGAATAATATAATGTAGATTTTTAAATTCATTTATTAAATTTACCAAATTTTTACCATGTTAATAAAATATGGAACACTTGTGTCAAGATCACTTGTCTCTATTTTTGTCCTGGGATTCCCTTCTCCCCTTCATTTCTACAACATAGCCATAGACAGCTCGAGAGAGTACGGTGTTTATAATAAATAGATGATCCGGTCGTAAATTCCTGATCGGGATACGTATTCTCCAGCGATATAGGTAATGCACAAATATCGTTTCCACATTTCGGAGTATTCACAAGTGATGAGATTCGGATAGGTGCTTGTCAATGGCCAAGTAAACTCAGTTTAAAATTTTAACTCATGACTAATTCAGGTGCTCGCTGCCCGCAACTGATTACATAACCTATTGACTTTAACCGGTCACGAAAGTTAAAAAACATAGGCGTCGTTAATCCAGCGTGAACTTTGCAATTTTTAATTTTTCAAAAGACATTTTCCTCAAGTTTGTAAAAATAATTACATAAGAGTCATTGATCCCTAGTGCATTATACATGTAATGAAATAGGTAAACAGAATAGGAGACAGTTGCATAATCTGTTGGGACTTTGCTTAATTAAAAGTAAGAAGTAAGGCTAACTGAGGACACAGGATTCATGTAGTTTCCACAGGGAAAACAAGAAACGATTAAAGATTAAAAGCTTTCTAAGTGTAGAAGAATAGAACAAATATTTCTTAAAAATAAAAAACCATTTTTCAATTGACAATGTTGATGAAAGCTTCTACACAAAAATAAATAATTGAATTTCAAAGTCATTTTAAAATTGCTTTCAGTAGTAAAAAAAATTATAATAACTTGAAGAATCAGCAAATTATTGTTTCAACTTTTTGCTGTGCTTGCATCAATTCCTTTTTTTTCCATATCCAAAATTAGATTAGTTTGCATTTTGTCTTTTTGAAATGATGGGTATCAGAAAGTCAGAGAAGCAAATCAGAAGCACTATTAAAAATTAATGCTTTGTGCAGGGGCAAGAGCCTCTCTCTCAAAATCTATAACTGCATTCTCTTCCTCGCTATATTGTCTTTTTTTAAATCGGTTATCTCAAACACCTTTAAGTAAAATATGATCTTAAACCTATTTATTTATATGATTCAAAATTTTTTTATTTTTTTTAATGAAAAATTGCTTTTAGTAATGAGTTTTATTAAACACACATTTAATTTAAAATTACCATTGGAATGGTTGGATAGTTTCAAGTTTAAAAAAGGTTGTGATCATCACGTGATTTCGTCTTAACCAAAGAATATCAATAACCAGCTGATATAGGAATGCTTACTTCTATACTACAAGCCGGGCCCTCAATCTGGCATTGCTAAGCTCTTAGCCAATGAAATAACTTATAACAAGTTTTGGCGATCATAAACACTCAATTCAAAGCCTGCAAATTGCATTCAGGTCTAGAGTTTCCTAAGATCGGAACATCTCAGGCCGTGATAAACGTTTGGTATTTTTTCCTCTCATCTCATTACACAATTGTTTTAAACTGTGATGGCCAAAATGTTTTGGACACAATATGTTCATTTAAATCCGTTCTACTTATTAGAACACTGAAGTTCAAGCAAACTTAATGAAACAACTTCGCAATCTTGTAATAGTCTTGATTAACAATTTTATTTGCATGTAAATCTGCACTATTATGCACAAAATATTTACTCACAAGTTATTATTTTCGAAGTACTTACACTGAATATAAGCTGAGCTATCTCTACATTGGGATTTCAGGCCACACGGGTTCGAATCTTAATGGGGTTGGAAAATTGTTTTCACCAAGGTTAAACATTATACATCAAAAGAATTGCATTAGCGGGCAAGCTTTAGGGATGCAGTAAGCAGGTGTTGCCAAGCTACAACTGTTTACTGCATTCCCACACCCTGTGCGCTAATATACAAACTATTACCTCTTCTATTAAAGAGTCCATTTTCAACTAATTGCAACAATTATCACCTGAGTCAGTATTTATATTGTAGGAATGTGATAGTCTGTTTAAGCGGTACACATTGCTTTTGCTGCACTAAAATCTGTAAGAGGCTTATGCATATGTGGTTAATGACTCATGTATCCGTGGCACATGTCATTTACTTTACGAGAAAGACTACTGAAGTGACAATCCTGAAATTTTGCACAAAGAGAGAGCTTGTATGTGGACCACATGCTAAGATTTTTTTAATTTAAGACTTTTAGACCAGTAAAAACGCGCTTTAATAAAAGGTTGCCTTTTTGCTGCCATAGAGTTCACAAGCAGTGTCCAAATTAATTTTAAATTTCGAAATTCAAGCAATTATGTACATTACTTACATTTTTACGAGCCCAGTTTGTTTTACTTAGAACGCGGGAGGATAATCTTAGCAGAAAAGAAAAGTAGAACAAAGTTAACCACCCCTGTCTCAAAAAAAGTAAGTATTGTAAGTAAAAAAAAAAACCATTTTCAACTTATAAAAGCTATCAGTTGAAGCACACATACTGCATTATTTTTCTTATCTTTTTATTTTCTATTCTCACATTTTGAAGTTTTCAAATAATTCCCTCCCATACTTTTTTTGTTTCATTCTTCACATTTAGTACAACCAAGGATGACTTCCGATTTCATCCAAATCTCCTAAACTATGATGGAATTGCCTTAGAAAAAAAAAATCTTCCTTTTCTCAGATCGTGCAAATAACAATGAAAACCATCTGGATCACCCAGTTTGAAGTTTTTTTTTTTCCCAGAAACAATGGTTTGCTGTTCATTGGTCTCCACATCTTCTTATTCACTAGCCGCAGTTTAAATATTTTCACGTTCCTGCTTGTGAAAAAAGTTTATGAAAAAGTCTAAGCTAATGGTTCAATTAGTTATTCAATATCCTTTACATACCCAATAATGAAACGAGTTTGGCGAAATATAAGCATTAACCCCCACCGCTACTTAATTAAAACAATGAAAGATCGGCCGAACTGTCGATATTCTTTGATTTAATACATACACACCTCAGTTAAAAAAATTTAAGAACAGTTTATTGATTCCTTTTACGTGCCAACGTTTTACCTTCAAAGCAATTACCTAATTAAACCTCACTACTTCATCTTCATTTAATGCTGTCGTTTTATTCTTACGTGGAGTTTAGATTAATTTAAGTACCTTACTTCAACTTTAGAAAACAGTTAAATAAATAAATAAATTCATTATTTTCTTCGTTGTAGTATATTACAGCGTACTGTGTGCTATAACTATTCCTCCGTATGATTTTAAAGTATACTGCGAAAAAAAGGGTATGAACTGGTGTAAATAGACTTCTTTAAAGGTGTTTTTTGCACTAGGTGCATTCGAAAATGCAATACATCACACACACGTGTGCTGTGAGTATTGATGACGCATCTATAATAAAGCGTCTGCTAGAAACGAGCAAACATGACGTCATGATAGCGCCACACCACTTGAACACGGTTAATACATGCACATGGTCGACGACCATGTGCATGTGCATATGTACCTACCCAAGTAAAAAATATTTGCAAAAATGTTGCCAAAACAGTTTGCAAATAATTGACCGTTGATTTATTAACCAACAGTCTACAGAAGGTACAAATTGTGCAGAAGTTTGCAAAATGCTTATTTAGCTAACATTAGGAGAATCACAATTGGCGAATTACTTGCAAAATGTTTTTGCAACAGTTTTGCAACGTCATTTCACTTGGGTAACTGTCGTATGCATGAGGACCAGATTTATGCATTAATCGTGTTTTGCTGGAGTGCACTATCATGACGTCATGCTTGCTCGTTCCTATTTTGGCACCTTTTAGGAGTGCGGTAGCACCCTAGGGTGTTATACATTAGGGGTGTAATTTTAAATCTTTTGTGGCCTACACCTTCAGGTGTGTCAGAACACCAGTGGGTGTTCTCCTTACACCTATGGGTGTTTATCCACGGGGTATTTCAGTACAACTTCGGGGGTGTAAACGGTGTGGTATAGCAATACACCACATAAATGTGCCTGAACACCTGTTTGATGTAGAACTCAGAGCCTACTTACGCACACACACACACACACCCACAATGGGGCAAATGGACACCCTTTAGGATGTACATTTACACCTAAAGGGTGTATTTAGGGAGTAAATTGACAGCCACAGACCACTTAATTTTATTTTGATTTATGACGTCATGGACACCATAATGGCGATTTTATAGCCATTCAGCATCCGTCAGTGATAAACTCGCGACTCACTGACGCCATTATTGCTTGCCCCGTGTAAGTCCATCACTAATAGGGCCCTACGTGATATGATGCAAACAAATGACAAAGATATTCACCAGCCAAGACGTCTTGAAATGAAATGACTGCACATGCAAAGGATTGTCTGGTCACAAGTACGGATATTAAAGCATGACGTAAATAAATGCATGAAAATTGTGGCCAGTTACTGTTTACTTTCAAATTTAAATAAGTTGTAGCGTAAATGTGATTAAATAACATGCATAAGAGTGAAAATAATAATAACCTGTAAAATAAAACCCTTAGTCCCTCTTACGACATAACTGGAAACTAAGACTCAATACACCCCAAGAAGGTGTAAATAAGGATGTTAAATCTTAGTTCTCAATTTTGTCATAAGAGAGCTTAAGGGTTTCATTTGACAGTTTTTTATTATTTTCACTATTATACATGTTAATTAATCACATTCATGCGATAACTTATTTCAATTTGAATGTAAACAGTAACTGGCTACAATTTTCATGCATTTATTTACCTCATGTTTTACTATCCTTACATGTGATCAGACACTCCTTTGACTTTTTAGTCATTTAGTTTAGCCACCTTGGCCATTTTTGGACATAACCTTCTATTTTTAAACCCTTGTAGGTGTATGTTAAGGCAATTAACACCCACAAAAGGGTGTTAAAGCTGGTTATACACCTTTTTGGTGTTTATTTTAACTTTTTTGGGTGCTTGCACGGCTGAACACCCTACTTAAAAATAAAAGGTATGGGATGGTGTATAGGAGTAGTCCTGTCGACCTTTTTAGATATTTATGACATGTCCCTATATTGATTCCTTTAAGGTGTATTTTCCACCTTAAGGGTATTGCATTATAGAGGTATTATTAGCTACCTTCTGCCCTTTTCACCTCAGGGTGTCCGTCTTGTACCCTGGGGTATATTGTTTTTACCCTGGGGTATATTTTTTATACCTTAGGGTAGTGCCTCTAGGCCTACAGGTACACATACTAGGCCTCAAGGCACACCATGGGGTATACCATGTTATACTATGGGGTATGGTTCCTAAACCTACACCCTATTGGTGAATTAATGGACCTCTTAATGATGTAAATGTGGAGACCTTTTTTTTTATTAATATATATGATGTCATAGACACCATAATATGGCCTTGCAGGGTCGCCGGAATTGGAGCGAAAAGCATAGGCACGAATCGCAATTTCCGCGAAAGAATTTTGCGCGAAAGGAATTGCCGTGAAAAGTAAACTGTGCGAAAGGAATGGCCGCGAAAAGGAATCTGTGTGACTGTAATAGCCGCGAAACAGAATATGCGCTAAAGGAACTGCCGCGAAGGGAAATAAGCGTGAAAGGTATAGGCGCGAAAAGGAATTTGAGCTAATGGTATCGCCGCGAACTGGAATGCGCGCGAAAAGAACTGCCGC
>JAQGAS010001181.1:0-24155 GCA_034686365.1 Pachymerium ferrugineum | reverse complement strand
AACAGTACTCATTAGTTTTGTATATAAACAAAATTTTTTGGAAAATTTGAATTTACACTTTTTAGAAGTTGCTTTCATCTTTTCCTGCCAATTAATTAAAAAAAAATTAAGCCTTAATTTCTTTTACTATATTAAATAATTCTAAAGCATTAAGTCTGTCAGTCTATTAATAACACTGAATAACATTAATCATGGAAAAAGATCAAAGAGGTATTTGACCAAAATGATTCAAAATGTGATTCATAATTTAAAAGCGGTGACACATACAAATTAACCATAATGGTGTCTTCACAGTTACTGAATCTGATTGGAGTGGTGACCAATGTTTTTGACATGAGATAAACGATGTTTTAACTTGTAGGGAGTGGCAGTACATCGTCATCAATATTTTAATCATCATCATTATCCCACACGTCACAAAGACAAAATGTAATTACCATAAAAAACATAAAATAAACAAATTTTTTACTGTATTCTTTTTATTCTTTTTGTCATCATAAACATATTACAAATATCCCAAAGTAACCCCTCTGCTGCTTAATATTACAACTGCGATCAATCATTTTTTTTCTTTTACCTTCCACCCATTGATAAAATGCTTTAAAACTCTTGTTGTTGTTCAATTGAGCAAGACTGAGAAAAGTGATATTTCTACCAAAGGAGAAAAAAAAACTCACAGTTTATCTTACTTTATCCAGGCAAAACAAAAATAAACTGCTAGGAAATTTATCATTTTTGTGTTTACTCAGCAAAGTAGAAAAGTTTAGAAAAAAAAATTATTTTTTCTATTATTTTCTCTTGTATATAAGAAATCAAATACCTGAGACATCACTAATTAAAAAATTCAGCAGTAAAAGTGCATAAAGGATATTAGCAACAGTATTCTGTCATTAAAAAATTTACTCCAAATTAATTTTTTTGGAAAACATTGACCTGGGTCATTTTTGTTTACATATTTTTATCTGTAAAATTTATACAGCATTCAGCCTCGAGTTAATTAATTGTATATAGGCTCCGAATTAAAAAATTGATATCTAATACAGAATATGAGCAAATTTGTACACTCAACGGAATGGTATAGATGCACAAAATACAAAAATACAAATGGAAAACAGAAAGCGCAAAAATACCTTACATAGAGTTAAGAGTATAAGCAATTATCCTTCAAATTTCACTTCAAACTTTTTTTTTTTATACCACATGATTTTCTTTCAGAATGACAAAAGGGGACACTGACGGAAATACACAAAAATTGGAAAGAAATAGATAACATGACACTATCTATATTCAAACAGCTTTGGAATCATACATCTCTCCAGGAGCAAAAAAAATTCCCTTTTTTGTGTGAAAATCGTACAATTATTTTTTTTTTCATTTTTATCTTTTTGTACAATGAATCTAATTTGCTCGTCCTCAAAAATTTTGTTTTCTCTTTCACTATAAGCTCTGAATAAGTTTCATGCATACTTTTTATTGAGAATAAAAAGACAAAAAAATTAAGCAGAATGAGGTGTTGTTTTTTTTCTTTTCTGAAAGACATGTAAAGTATACAAATAGTAGCAAAAAAGGCAATCAACATATGGAAGATCACAACTAGAGGACAAAGAGAGAAGGTTGAAAATAAAATTCGCCCACAAGCAAAAGCACATTAGAAATCCACAATAACACTTTTGTTTAAGTTCTTGTTGCCTGTTGCTTGTTGATGCCATGAAAAAAGCCTTCTACTTTTGACACTTAAATATCTCGTTTTCATAAAAAGGTAAAAAGAAAAATTGTGGTTCAATTTTTTGTTCCAGATATGCTGATTGTGTTTTGAAAGCTGAATCCAACAGCCTTTTCTTTTTATAAAAAAATCTTGTGGGTTTTCTCTTTTGCTGTAAAGTTTATTGCTAGGAACATTGAGCACTCGACAGCAAAAGATATTTTTTCTTCCTTTTCTTTTTATTTTAGAATTATCTCCTTTTTACCACTCGCAAGCAATAGTTCGTTCGGGCAGCAGCAGCAGATTGGAAGGTGTTCGACTCACTCCCCACATTAAAAAACACGTCACACTAAGTTCTCAATAATGAATCTTAAAAAAGTAAAAAACAAAAAAAAAAAGAATAAGAAATGAAACTAAAATAAAAAAGGACATCGAAAACAGAGTGTAAAAAAGAAAATCACAATATCAGTTCAGCGATGGCTACATGAGTTGTTACTTTTTTTATCCTCAATGCCAAAAAGTTTCTTCTTCGTAAAAAAAATTACATCATTGGGCACAGTTGTACCGTTTGCACGCACACATACACACACATGCATGCACAAGCAGGTTCGAATTTGTCTGTTATTTTTTTCCTCGATTCCAAATTTCTTAAAAAAACAGCAGAGGCCTCCAAACATACACACACAAATAGACATAATTAGTGGAAACAAGTTCCAGCAATGTTGCTGCGCTTTTTTTTTTTTTTTTTTTTTTCTTTTTTTTAAATTTTTGAGGCATCGTGCACTCGGTCGTCATCGCAGAGACCCAAAGAAGGAAATTTGGTGGAAAAAAAGGCTTCAGCCTATAGCTTAACTAGGAATTACTGCCTGAAAAAATGTGTAAATTAATGACTTATATAATTTATAAGCTAACTACAACCTGAACATCGTCCTCTTCCCATTGTCATGCATCAGATTCTCCTGCCATTACTGAGTGGACGTGCTCTAGTTTGTAAGCTAATTTGTTCTTTCGAGAAAATTCGTCCTCCTCAAGCTGCTGAATTAATTGATCGTTGTGTTTCACAGCGTAGTTGTAGAGTTCGTACAGAGCGCAGTTGGTGTTAAATTCGTTCGCATGCATCTGATGAAAAAAAATCATTAAATTTTTATATTTCCATTCTTTGGTTTTTCCCTTATAAAAAATTTAATCAGTTGGAAATTATTAGTTAATCACTTTCCAGTCAATAACGATCAAATTGTAATTAAAAAACGATTTAAATCATGACCAAAAAATGAGGGATAATTCATACCCTCGACTCTTCAGCTAACATGGCATTCATATCTTGATCACTAATCGCCTGCATTAATTTGATATCTTGATAATATCTGTAAAAATATAATTACATTTAATAGTCTAAGTTATTACAACTTAATTTGTTCTTTACCTATCCACCCACTCCTTGTAAACAGGAATGTCTTTAGCGTAAAGCAATTTACTGCTTGGTGAATCTTTTCCCAATCTGTGGTCAGAAGTGGAACAACTGTCCATAAATGATACCGCAACGACAGATAAACACGAGTCAACAATATTTGATTTACAAATATCAAAAATGAAATTTGGATTTTTGATCAGGTGGACCCACGTCCTTAGTGGAAGGCTATTCGTACAAAAATGAAATTTAATATTGAGTCGTTATACTATTTAAAATAATTATTAACCTATTGCTTTTCCATGTGTGAACAACTTCTGAATCAGTAATTCCATGTTGTAATGCTTGGTCATCTAAAAAATCAAACATATATTTAATGGCCAAGGGTAGAGCACTCCCTCGGTGTGCTGTGCTGAAAATCGTCTCAAATAAATCGTCGACAAATTTCTGCAGTGTTCCCTGTGAAAAAATACAATACATGTAATACACTCTAAAAATATTTACTTCAATTTATACTTTGGTAGCTAACAGCCTTGTCAGATAAATCTCGGAAACCATCTTATTACCCCGATCACCTTCTTTGTGAGCATCATTATCGTGATGCTTCACCTAAAAATAAAATTCACAAATTTTAATTAAACAATACAGAGATATACTTTCTATTTGCTTACCAAATGCCAATATTTGTACCCTGTTTCCGGATCATGATTTAGTGGAGAAGTGGCCCGACTAAGCGGGGGACTAGCGGACGTTAACTTGCTGAAGTTGAGTGTTTCTGTTGACATTTTATACATTTTTACTTGTAAAACCATCAAGTTCATTGAATGAATTTTTTTACCATATTTATGAGACTTCTCAGACTTCTCAGAAAGGATGGACAAATTGTACATGGATGATTGTTTGGGAACTAGAGTCAGTTGGGCTCCTTCTTGAACCTTGTAATGAGCAAGAGTATTTAACTTCTTCCACTCCCCTTCAATCTTCGATGTGTTATCCTCATCGGAAAGAATCAAACGCCCACTCATTCCAGTTCGCCATTCTATTTAATCAAAAAAATCTCTTAATAAAATGTGTCAAATTATTGAGTGAAAAATTTTACCCAAATCCAAATCATCCTTGGAAGGCCTCTGTGAAAAAGACGTACTCTTGTAAATGGTGTCCAAAGCTTTTTCCTTTACTTGAGAAATCGTATCGCAGTCTAGAACTTTAACTGGTAGGTCCATGCTCTCGCTGTGCGGGTCCAAACCAGATACGTAACTGGTTTGAGGAGAAATGGACACGTACACAGTCTAAAAAAAATAAAGAACCTGTGAGTAATTTGAAACCAAAAATAAATTAAAAAATGAATGTACAAGGCTTTTGTATTCAATAGATTGTCTAATGAGTTTTTCTTCGCTTAATGAGTATCTAGCTTCAGATGTCATGGCGTCCACTGGTCCTTTGTCCACTTGTTGTTTGATAGCTCGGTAAAGCAAATAAAGTGGTTCGCCAGCACATTCTTTAAGGAACTTAAATAATAAAAATATAAACCAAGACGAAAGCATTTTTTCTGCAACGGATTCAGTTCTGCAAAATAATTTTAAAAAAAACTTCAGAAACATCGCGAGAAAATAAAATTTTAAATATCTTTCTTTACCGTCTTAACAATAGTTTGGGGTGAGATTTTCCTTCGATACATTTCTCTATCAATTCTGCTAATAGGGTTTTGAGTATGCTGCAAAAATTTGATTTTATATTTATTAAGCAATAATTCTAAAACAGAATTTTCTAAGCATTACTCTGTGCAGTATTCCATCTTTCCTTGTAACGCCACCATAATAAGAGACGCAACAGCACACCGGTCACGCATTCCAAAATACCGATTTGATTCCAACGTGCGAATAAACAAAAGTAAAAACGTTTTGTTCATTATTAATTGCCCAAACTGTTTCAAACCCTTTTCTACAGTTGGTCGTCTGGGTAAATCGATCTGTAAAATTCAAAAACAGTTGTACAAAACCCATTTACTAACAAATTTAAACTTATTTACATCTAATTCCTTAGCTATCGAGTAAACTTCTGTATTAGGAAATAAATTTTTCATGACATATGTTCTGTAATCACGGAACGGGATTCCGCCAGATGTCAAATCACTCGTTAAATCTGTCATTTCAGTTTGCAGTTCCGCAAAGGCTAAGGAAGGAAAGTACACAAATTAATTCAAAGTGAAAAAATTATTTCGAAATTTAGAATTTTTACCTTCTTTGCATTCGGCAGCAACTCTAAGCTCCAAAACGTCCATTTGTTCTTGCATGTTTTTCAAAACACGATTACTTTCCGTCGATTTAATACGATATGCAATGAGTATAGCAATAACGATCACAAGTAAAATAATACCGCCGACAGAAACGCCAATGATTACTGAATTTGGCAACGTTCCATCCGGTAAGAGAGGAGATTCATAGCTTAAATAGCCAATTTTATAACGAAGATTTCCACCGACTATAACGACCACTTCTGGAATGATATTTAAATCTGGATTTCCACCCAACCCCCGGGCGGCTGGTTGCGATGTTGGTGGACGACATGTTAGCTGTGTGCCTGAAAGTGATGTCACGTTGCAATAACTCGTTCCTATTTCGACTTTAACGTCCGATTCTTTGCTGGCCAAATCGAGATTTTCACCCTAAAGGAAATAATAATTAATAATTAAAAGATTTTTATGATAGGAAATATATTTATCCTTACGTTGATGGTTAAATAATCGCTTTTGTAATATTTGATTTGATTCATTTCATCGAATTCCAAGTATTTGGGATTAGGATAAAGTGACAAATTGTAATTTCGATATCTTGTAACGTTATCCATAATAAAACCCAGATCAAGTCTTCGTGGATTGTCCGCCTCTATTATCACTTCGACGGGTATCAATGGAGATTTGCACTGCATGAAAGTCGCACTCTTCACGTCACACGCCTAAAATTAATAAAATTACTGTAGTTAAAAGCTTTTTGAAAATTATATTTTACTTTCAAAAAAATCGTTCAGAAAATTTGCCCAAAATTTTCTACAAAATTATGTTGAGCTTCAATGAAATTGACCCCTTAATAACCGCAGATTTAATATTTTCTGCTCTGAATCTACACCAATTTGAGGCACTTAATTTTCCATGACATAATCAAACGAAAAAACCGGAGGAAAAATTCCACCATAAGCCACACTATAGTGTCTGTCGTAACTTTATTGTATTTTTCTTTACCTCCAGAGTTTGACTTATTTATGATTTGTTTTTACTGGGATGATAGAATAAGGCAATGATGCCATTAATAGTACAAATCCAAAGACTAGTGGTAAACACCAAGCTAAAGTAGCTCTTCACTTTAGGATGTTTGTTTACTGCCATTAGCCTTTACTAACTCTGGGTTAGTATAAAAACAAAACACTTACACTAATATAATCTTGATTCTCGTAAGTGACATAAACAAGAGGTTCCTGAACCGCATCGAAATGTGATCCATGCACGCGAATGGCGATTCCACCACTGGGTATTCCTCTGATCACCCCTTTCTGCACAGCTGGTCCTGATTCAACCAATGTGATTTGTGGATCGTCAACGTAATGGAACTTCGCTGTTTTCAGAGTTCGTTCTCCGTGATCAAACTTCATGCGCAATTCTCCTGCGTGTCGTCGATCCGACTGTGATGTTATACACTCCGCATGATGTTTCGTCGCACTATCAACGAATTTTATTAATCACCGACATACACAAAAAATAAAATATTTTTTAAATCCGTACTTAATAACTCTACATGGTAGATCGTCAATAAACGCTTGGATTACACTTCCAGCATCCATATGGTCCCCTGTTATACTCAACCGAGTTCCGCCAGACTGAGGCCCTTTCTTCGGTTTGATCGACCGAATTGTAGGACTCTGAAATGGTTGAATTTATATCTTTAATTAACTACTTTTTATTTAAACAGCTATAAAATTTTATGAGATAAAATATTGCAAGCAAAAAAAACCTCCATTTTCTATTTTAAAAAGGTTTTTAAGTGATGATATCATCACTCCTGAAACCTAATTCCAAAACCCTTTCCAATGCCATTAAATATTTTATGACTGTTAAAATAAATTCCCGAGCATTTCTCTTACTTACCACATACGTAAAAGGCATATCCGAGTCACCTCGGAATTCTCCTTGTACTTTAACTATGACAGGACCTTTGTGATTGTTTTTAGGAGGAAGATCAGGTGTCTTAATCTCACAAACAATCCTAAAAAGAAATATTATAGTTATAAATAAAATCCAACTTCAAACGTTTTGATACTTACTGCGATGTACGGACGTATTTCTCTCTTACTGGAATGCACTGAAGACCAGCCACTGACACTCCACCTTGAATATCTTCAAAGGTCTTGCCTAAGTTTATTCCCGTAATCGTTACTCTAGTGCCGCCTTCCAAAGGTCCGGTTCTTGGTTGAAACTATGTTAAATATACAATAAGTTAACATATATTTTATGCGAAGAAAAATAAAACTTACATCTATTATTCGAGGATTTGGACACGTTTTCAGTCTGTCAAGCCAGGCAATTCCCTGCCCATCACATTGGTCATTCACTTGACATTTATCTGAACTTGAACACCATCCACATTTGTACTTTTCAGGCAGTGCCAAACATAAACCACAGTTGTCAGCCATTTTTGGACACCGGTACACCAAAACTGGAATTAAAATTTAATGAGATTAATTATCCGTTAAAAAATTTTCCATCGTGGATAATATATTGATGCGCATTTTTTTCCACTTGAGGTTCCAACGGAACTCCATTTGGAGCTATTGTAGTTCCAATTGCTGTTTGTTCGTAATACCTCAATTGCTTTTTTATAGCATAAAAAACCATAACAAAAAAAAAAAATATTTTTTTTTTTTGTATGAAAAGTATAGCGCCAATATAGTCACAAGTAGCGGAAATCCTACCATGTATATTATCGGGGTTATCCAACGGTTTACTTCCACCCCAAATCACGGCAAATGTAGCAGTTAGATTGGACGAATTACTATTGTATTTAAACTGCAAAAACAAACTTTAATTAAAATTCTCTTCTCCAAGCAAATAATTTCGAAATTTTACCTCCATGTTTTCGCAATAGATGGTATCACCCAACAATTGTGCATTCACTTGTTTCACTCTCCCATCGATGTTGAATTGGCACACAAATCGAGTTTGCATTATAAATTGCTACAAAAAATTCAAAACCACGTTAAACAAAAACACTTAAAAACCCATATATAAAAATGTTAGTTCATAGAATGTTAATAGCAAAGCTAGAAATTTTTAATTAAAAATAAAATTAGTAAAAAAGCAATGTTTGTGAGGGACAATTCCTGCTCACATAGGTTTCAGTATCAGTCCAAAAAAAAATGTAAAACAGACCATAAAGAGTTAAGCCATTTTCAATTTTACACTCAAACTGATAAAATGGTCACATGCTCAAGGGCCTTTCATCTTATCATGAAAATGAAGTTGCCAAGCTCCAGCTGCTTTCACACACCTGTCAATTGAAGGAACCAGTTAACTGGTCGAAGCCATTTTGGTGCACAATCCCTTGGCACACTGCCACCCCTTTTATACCTCAAAAATCCTCGCCATATTTTCCATACTTTTTTTCCCTTTTGCTCCCCTGTTCAAATTGACACATTCTAGCCCCTGTTTATGATAGAGCAGCACATGTAGCATTTTTCTCTCGATAGGGGGGAACTTTTGGGAGGGAGAGGCGGGCACAATGTATTTGTCAATTTCCCACCAAAAAGGAGGGTGTCTCTTATCTGACGTTCTGTGCAGTCACAACATTGCTCACGTGACCAACGGGCACAGGAAATAATTTTTCATGAGAGGACTTGAGTTTATGTACTTGCTGTGTAGGGCTTGTGAAGCTGACAACATTCTCGGAAAAACCAGACAACAAATTCAATTCATCCGCAATGAGACGCACTACAGAATTGAGTAAAACTAATTTCTTTCTTTATGCGCTTCACTGGTGTTATGAACTAAATCTTGTTGCCAAAATTTTTTCCCGTAATAAATACCCTCAGTTGTTAAAGTTTTTCAATTCATGTGAAATTGAATGTAATTGAAGGCGTCTAGCAGTCTTTTCATTAAACTTTTCTAAACATAACCTTATTACAATTGTCATTAGGCTAAACGTTTGTCATGTTTTATTCACACCTGTATTCACATTAGTAGTAAATATGCAGAACACTAATTAAAATGCTATTTGGTGGCTAAATTTTGCGAAAAGGAAATTTCAAATCATAGGTAAAGTAAGGGAGCATGCCCAGAAGCAAAAAAAAAATACTATGTAACTGCATCATCGTGCAATTAACGCTTTCCTTGCGTAAAGTTGGGTGAAGTCTGCATGATCTACGTTTTCCTTGCGTCATTTCGGCGACTGTACAATATAATCTCTTCAACACTTTTGACTTACAAAGTGGTACTAAACCTCTCGCTTCTACTCCATTAATTTTACATCAGTGGAACCAACCTCACTGCTAATAAATTTACTCTTGCGCAAAAATATTTGCGAAATTTCATCCTGAAAACTCGGGAGGTTAAATTGTTATGAATTTTTATAAATCTTCAAGTAACTGTAATTAATCTGATTCAATTTTTTAAGTTTAAATAAAAACAAGAGAAAATCTATTTTTAATCTTTTTTTAAAAAGATATGTACCGTAGATAAAATCTCGCGACTTACCCACCCCCAAAAAAAAAAAAAAAAAAAAAAAAAACATTAAAAAGCTTTTTGGTGTCCCTTCCACAACTTAAATGATATTCCTCAAAATGGAGATGAAAAGGCATGTTTTTCTTTATCTCTATGGAAACCAAGGATGGAGTTTGTGTCGTAGCAACAGGAGGTTGCACGAGATGTGCTGTTGCTATGGATGCAGATGGGGAAAGATGCGGGGGAGTTTGTTTCTCCTAAAGAGGCTTCTTTCGTCTGATTGGTTCATTCAAGAAATAGGGATTGTGAATAAGACCATGAGTTAGATTACGCATCATGCAGAGAAATAAAAAAGAAGCTGAATGCTTGGTTATTTCCAGCATAATAAATTGTATTTTATAAATAAATCTCTTAATATTATATTATTATTATTATTATAAAACTAAACATTTGGTCTGATGCTGATAAAACCTCAGAGCAAGAACTAGTGAGTTTTTGCAGTCAAATTTTTATATTATAAAATCATAAAACCAGTCACATGATCACATCACATGACCATTGTCTAAAACAATTATAATTATAACTAAAAGAAACATTTATAACAAAAAAAATTGTAACTGCGCTAACTCCCTTACAACTCACCGGAATGCTTGGTAGATTTTCAAGTTGCTTCAAGAAATAAAAATATACAGCATGCAAATGGAAAAAAAAATAAAAAAAAATAACGTTAAAAAAAATAAGCTAAAATTATAATGTACTGTATTACATAAAATAAAATAAAAACCTCCCATGCGTCATAGCATGCTTTGCCACCAAGCATTTTGGCCTAAATTGCTTATCTCGTGTGTCAACTTACCGCCATGTTATCCACTTTGACTGACACTCTCATCACACTTCCGTATGGCACTAACAATTCAGTAGAACCGCCCATTACAGTTGAATTGATCCGGGGACAAAATCCAGGTCCAGACCGGATACTAGGTCCAATATTCTATTTAAAATAAAAAAAAAAAAAAATAATAATTATTAAAATGAAAACAAAGAGAATAATTTATCCTTTTTAAGCCATGTGCCAATACTGATTGCACGTGCAAATTCCACGGGAAACCATCTGCAGTAATTGAGTTTAAAAGTTAAATTTAATCCGAAATTCCCTCAAGATGTTCATTTCATCCGCTTTGGCGTGACGGATGCAAAAGCCAGAAACATTTCACTTAAAAAGTTAGAGCAGTAAACTGTCAAATGACATTTACAATTACTTTTATTTTAAAGCTCTTTTTCTTTCAAGTCTTCTACCACACCCAAAGAACTTTGATTATTTGTTTGCAATTTCAAACAAGTCGACGTGACACGTTACCTGAAGGACATTAATCATGACAGAGAAAAGCAGAAAGGAATGAATAAGTAATGGAAGGAAAGGAATCACTTGGACTTACTAATTTGAGAGAAAACACTTAAAATTGCACGATCAGTCAGTCGTTTTTTTATTGAGAAGGAATAAAAAAAGCTAAATTGACATTACAAAATGTTTTGCACCTTATATATAAGATATAGTTAATTAGTGGGTTGACCTTTTGAATTATTTGTAAAGTAACACTAGGTGAACCTTCGGTTATAAATAATTCCAAGCGGAGACGAGAAACGCTCAGAAATGTTTGTCAATTAAAGAAATTTGTATGCGACCGTGATAACGAAAATGCGAGCTACTTTATTTATAACTGGTGCAAATTTGTGTTTGCAACCGGATTTTGTTCAACACGCAATATATTTTAAAAAACTGTGGGAATATTCAACCTATGCGTTTCTCTTGTTTAAATATGAGATATCCTTTTGTGTTTAAAAATTTTATATCAAATTAAGTGCTCACATCAGTTCAAACCTAATTGCGGCGAACTAATAAATTGCAAGGAGTAAGTTTCTGGAATAAGTTCTGTGAATCATGCAAATGTACAACAGAATAGATGCTGAGATTTGAGTAATTTGAACCACCTGCTGGGAAAGACTTCACCACATCAGTAGGTACATGTATTGTCATTGCGAAAAGTCTCGCCCTATGACTTCAAATAAAGAGATGTGAGATTAGGTGTATTTGGCTTACTCAAATTAATGTAGCATAAATATCTATTTTGAAGTCATACCAAATTACCCACAATCAACTTGTCAATAAAAAAATGACTACACCTTTAAGGCACGTAGTTTTCATTGCATTTTTGAACCTATTGTATTTGCAAATTCATGCGTAATATCACAGTTTGTCCTAAGTGCAGAATCAATTACCTCTATAAAGATGTCAACAACTAGTGTCAAAACAGACAATTACAAAATGTTCGGTGACTTTAAATATAAATTTTTCAAAGTACATAAGCTTTTACTGCGAAATGCAAATGTTCCAAGTACAAGCCCTGCAGAGTCTTCACTGTCCTAATCAAAATTGCAAATTCAAACCTTTTAAATGCAACCTTTTCATTGCAATAAGGTGCAACCGCACTTAAAGACAAAACTGCATACTTACAAAACCAAACTGTCTACATACATCTGACTTTTGAGATGAAAAATATAAACTTAAAGCCAAGTTAACACAATACAACTAAAGAAATAGTTATTTTCTCTTTTTTTCCCAATACGAAGCCAATTCTTCAGTGTTCTTATTCGACCTGACACTAAATTCCACTATTAACTGTTGAGCCCGGCCATTATTCTGTTTTGCTCCCTCTGTGGACCAGCAGCTTAACTACAAGTTACGACTAAGTTCCTTTCCTTTCTTCTTGAGGACAACGAATAACAACAAATGAACAATAGCATGTTCCATTAGAATGATAGGTGGCATGCATTATTCCACTTGGGATACTTTCATCACCAAATTTGGACAAGGGCCAACCAACCAACGACGCTCCTGATCGCGGCTGACATGACAGTGCTGTATCTTCCGCACAGAATTCTTTTTTTGCCACATCGTGAAAAGAATTTTAACAAAATTAATGACGCGTTCGTTTTTTATACTCAATCGAATCATTCGTTTGAAAAAGAGAAATGAAAAGATGGAGAAATAAAAAAGTCATTCCTTGACTATAGGGGGCACATCCTAATCAATTAATTCAACGCATTATTGAGCAAACGGGTTCAGTTATTCATAAATAGCAATGACTGGAATTTATCGTGTTCCGCTTTAAGTATCATTAATCAACTCTTATTAAATTACCTCATGAACTCATTTCGAGAAAGACCAGTCATAATTGCAAATATGACTTTTACCCACTAACGTAAAAAAGCAAAAAGTTAAAATTTAAAAATGCTATCTGACTCAAACCGGAAATTGACACGTTGTGGTGTGGGAGATAATAATCTCACCAGAGGCAAACTCATTCACATCACTGACAAGTCCAATAAGAAGTTTTAAATATTTTGGCAGCGCCACCGCGTGTCAAAAAGAAAAAATAAAACAAAAAATTCACTTACGTTGATGCCCGTGACTAAAATATCGTTACGACAATTTTCTCCAGTGTCGTGAGTGCAACGATGACCATCGACGCACCAATCACATGGAAATGCACTTGATACGCACTGCGTGCATCTGTATATATATAAAAGAAATGAAATGTAAAATACTCTTTTGCGGGTTATAAAAATATAAAAGATGTAGACTTACGATGAATACGTATTGCAATCATAAAAGGTGAAGTTAGTTGCTACGAATTCGGGTCCAGTCCAATTCTTCACCGAGAGTTTAGCAGTGAAGTGATCTGAAAAGTTTGGGGAGAAGTTAATTGAGATTTATTAGGTAATTTTCTATTGTGTGGCTGAGTCGTTAAAAATTAATTAACTCACGTTGTCCAGGAGGAATGGCTGGAAGTGCATCAGTTCGTGGTGTGGGACAACTAACACCGACGGCTGTGCGTGTCGCATTGGTATGCAACGATTTGTTCGACTCGGGTTCGGTGAAGACGCAAACAAATTGCCCGGTTAAATTTGGCAGATTGTCGATGGTCAGTTGAAGCTAAAGGCGAAAATAAACAAACAAACCAAAATTAAATCGAACAAATTTTTTGGGAAACAAAATCCATTTCTATTACAGATTACATCGATTTTAATCACCTAACACGAACCCTAGTGACGAAATTATCTTCAAATTAATTAAACGGGCGGTGACTTAAAAAAAAAAAACCATAAACCCCCATATCACCAGAACTATCTAATTACCTAACACATGACGAAAACTTCATTTCGACACATGAGATTAATTAACATCAAACCTGACCAATTAATCAACACCAAAACTCGCCTATCGCACCCAACTATTATCACCATCAAAACAACAAAACCCTTCACTCACTCAAATGAATTAAAAAATAAAAAATGCAAAACTTAAAATATCAACCCATCTTTCTATTTCCTACATCTTTCCCTCCCTTTTGAAGACTTTATCAGCACGTGGCAGATGGACAGAGGTCGAACGAGGTTGAGAATGACTTTGAAACCAGCTTGTTGTTTTAACCCTATCAGCCCGTGATATTTCCTGCGTGTGATAAATCTGTCACCGCATCCACCGGTAGATGGGGTCAACAAACATGGCGTGCGTGTTGAGAGAGATAACCCAATTCTAAATTCTCTATTAGAACTTACAAATGTAAAAAGTGAATTTTACCGTTCTAGCTGTTGTTCTTTGAATTTGCGACGGTTGTACGTTCGTTATTGTTGTACATTTCCCGCTGCGATATGACAACCAGTAAAGTGGATCTTGAGATGCTTGTGCGCATTCGCTTCTTAGACTGCACCTATAAAGAGATTTTAAAATGAAACAAGAATTTTAATATGAAATTGAATTATCGAATCAAGTTGTTTACCACTAGAATGCTCTAATTACATAAAAAGTGGGGGCGAAATTGGCTAAGTCTCTTGCGCTGCGTGTGATCTTAGGTGGGATTAAGTGGCAATTACATGTCGTGCAAACAGGTGAGACTCACTACCTGCACTTTTAACCAATTATTTATTCACTCACTAAGGTAAGTAAATATTTGCTTACCTCTTAGACGTTATATGTAATAACTTATCATTCTTTTTTAATTTTAACGATTTAAAAAAAAAAATTCCTGTTTAAGGTCAAAAGTTCACAAATTTTGTATTAGGCAAATAAAAAGTAGTTCACATTTGTGTTCACACATTAAGATGCATTGTGGGTTTGTTATGACTTTTTCGGTTTTGAGTATGCTTAAACCTAATTTTTAACTTTATTTTGTCTAGCTAATCAGCAACCATGTTTCCTAACACAGGAGCGAGATTTGGCGGGATTTGGCGAGATTTCAAATATGGGAGACGAATATCGCAGATAAGTCATTTCCAGATTCGTGCAAAACTGTTTAAACTTGCTGTCAATAACATTCAAATTACTTACCACTATACCTTGATTGGTTGACAAAACCTGGACACAATGTGAACCCAAACAGTTTTGCCTTATTCCGGTTCTAGACTCGATTGCTAAACTTTGTCCACTACTCACATTAACTTGTGGTGTGAACAGATCTTTGTGAACCAATGCGAATATGCCTTTTAGTGTTAAAGTCTCTTCCTTTTTTTTTAAATAAAAAAAAATTGATAGTACTCTCTAAAACTAATCCATTTAAGCCTTCCTACCAACCATGTCTTACTAGAATAGTAATTATTATTAAGTTACAACGAAGACCAGGAATAATGCAAGTTAAACCTAATCTACTAAAAGATTTTTTCTCCACTGCTAATGGAACTGTTAAGTCAATTATCCGTGTAATTGGTACAAACTATGTTTTAGGAGAGAAGAAAAATGTTAACGGAGTTGAATAAAGAGAAAAAAATTCATGCATATTTCATTAGAGCTTATTGTTGGAATGTGAAATGTGTCTTGCCAGGCGCCAACCTGGCCAGTGTGTTGCACTGTGTCACTCGCTGGTAGCCTAAAATGTATACATACCAGTGAGGGGACACTGCTTGTGTGTGGGCCAAAGGGCCATGTGTTTTTACCATGTAACTTTGCAATGTATCCTTGTAACCTCACTCAGAATAAAGCTAGTTGCTAGTCAACATCGTCTCCTTCATTCCACTACTCTGACACTTATTTTTTACGGCTATAAACTAAAACGAAGAAAATGTTTGGAATTTTTAGCAAATTTTTGTTCGCATATACTTTACTTTGGAATTTCATACATGGAATGACATTGTAAATAATTGGGAGAAAAAGAATCATTTATTTTTTTTCTTAAAAATCAATTTAAGAAAAGAAAAAAACTACAAATCAATTTCTTTTGTAATTCAATGGTTTTTTTTCTTGATTCCCAAGTCATTCAAATAAAAAAGGAGAGCGAGAAGAAAAAAAATCCTTTTTATTATATTTATCATCAGCATGACGTCGCCCAGAGGCGCGTCTTCTGTTCACGTGTGTAAACAGCGGAATCCAAACCCCTCATAACTCGCATAGAGGAACTCACATCGGTGGATTTTGGCCTCATAACACTGCAGCGAGAAGGATAAAACCACAGGGGAAGACGATAGAAATCTGACATGATTTCTAATCACGTAATAAACACAGTTCGTCACACTCGGGGAATTTAAAGAAAAGAAGTGCAAAAAAATGAGTTAAAGCCTCATTGATCATTTTTAAATAAATGTAATTGTGAGTTTGGGATTTGGAAAATGGGTCTGAAATGTGAGCACTTCTATGTTAATGAACCAAAAAAAGTGGTCTACCATTTTCCAAATTAAGACGGGTACTAATGGTTGTTGTCAATCACAGCTGAAATTTAAAAATCAAACTGAAATTTACATTGCTCTCAATGAAAATAATCGATAACACCAATTTTGTAATTTAGTCCCTATACAGAATTGTACCGGCTTTAAAACAGTTTCGCAGCCATTTAGTTCTGATGTCATTTTAATTGTTGGTGAAGTAATCATCCCAAACTCAGACAGATACTTACCACAAAATAAAAGTAAATAAACATAAAAATATATCAATGATCCGGCTCACTTCTATACTAGAGCCCGGTACTACAAGGGCATTATTGAGCTCTCGGCCAATCACAGCACAGATATCTAAATTATCGTTTGGACACTAAAGAAAGCTCAAACGATGATTTGGTTATTTGCTATGTGACTGGCTGAGAGCATTACTGTCCCCAGTCGTTTCATGGGCCAAAAGCTCAACAATGCTTCGCCCGGTGGTCCCGGACTTTAGTATAGAAGTGAGCGTTCGTGTATCGACCAGATCATAGATATTCTTTACGTTAACGGTAATGGGGCGAAGTCGCTTCGGTAGTTCTAATAATGGCCGCGGTTCTAACAATGGTGGCGCGTCGGTACTGCCAGGTGGATCTATTTCCGGTTCCACCTGGCAGTACCGACGTGCCACATTGTTAGAACTGCGGCCATTATTAGCGAGTTCGCCCCATTGAAATCACCTAAGTTCTGACATGTGTTCACATTGAAGCTACGCAAAATAACGTTGCATTTTGGGAAGTGAAGTAACTAGCAGACGGTAAATATAAAATTACGACAGTAACTCTGCGTCACGTGTGCACATTTCTAATATGAACATTTGCTTGCGAATCTAGCTTAAAGGTTAATTCACATCAAAAAACGTTACGTTAAGTGTGAACCCGGTGTGACTCAGCAAGATACCGCCTTCTAAAATACTGACGCGAGAAAGTATTTTCGACGCCATCTCATTACAACGACGTCACTTCCCACTAAAGAGGTAATGCAACCGCTACGATATCAATACGCTAATCCGCAGCGGCAAAGCATTGTTAAAATAGCGCATATCCATATCACTTGCATCGACTCTACTATTTACTAATTAAACAACTAACAACACTGTTTACTTGTTTGTGCTATATTATGCAGATCAGCAATTTTCGTCAACACTTCACTTGAAAACCACTAGAAAAACATTTATTAAAAAAACCAGTCACTCAAGTATTCCACTCTTGTAAAAACTTGCAAACTGCACTTGTTGCTAATATCTATAGAAGCACAACATTCATACGTTCATCATCATGGAACTTAAGGAGAGGGATTAGCAGAGAATACACTTTGCCAAGCCCTGATTACCAACAGATAGAGGGAGCCCCTTATTTTTCAATCCTCATTGGATTTACTTGATGCCAAGGCTCATTAACTCACCCAATTAGAGTTCTCACAACTTTGATAGATAAGTGGATACTTGAGCCCAGATCACGTGTCATGGCCTCTAGAGAACATATTTCCAACTCTCACAAGGAGCTTTACCACATCTCAAAATAAAAGAAGAAAAAAAAAGACCCACGATTCTACAATATTTTCTTTTTTTACAATATTGATAAAGTATAACGTGATAAAAATCCCTTAATCATTTAAGATGGCGGGGCTTAATAACCAATTTCCTTCTACTCACTTATTTTCCAAGCTGCACCAGCCACAGTATGGATCCTTGGCACCGAGACATTCTCCGCAGGATTTGTACACCAGGCAATCTTGCACCTTGAGTCTCGTAAGCTGCAATTAAAAAACCATAAAAATCGTATTAGATAAAAAAAAAAAAAAAGTGTCAAAAATCCTTAAAACGTATTAAAATTCATCTGAAAAGCTTGTTTAAAAATTATCGGTTCAATTTAAAATTCATTACTCTACTCATTTGTAACGTAACGAGAGGTAAAAGTGTAGCCAATAACCGTGGACGTTTATTACAACTTACACTAAACTTTTCCCTTAATGGCTGCATATAAAAATCACTTTATAGCGCATTTAACAATATTTATAGACTGATAACTACATTTTATTCCGAGATAAACAAGGACACACACACACGCAAAATAGCTCCACCTGGTGACAAAACCCTTAACTCTTTCAACCATTTTCCCTCCTTTTATTAACACCTTGGTGTTTAGGGATGACGTCACACATGGAATTCTCTTCAATCCAAGCGACTGGGATCATTTAGAAGCAGCAACCAGCCATAAAAGACCAGTAAAAATCTCCCCACTTGCTACGTGGCAGCAATGGCTCACAGTTGCTATGGAAACAGCATCCCATACACTCAAACCATCACCATCCACACACTTCTACATCCTCATAACCATCTCCACTTCACTTAGAGGTCGCTTTTTACACTATGGTAATTGCCCAGCACTGCATGCTGCCTTTAAGCATTCCATCTGGTGGAGAGAAACGGCAAGTTAAAACTATCCAATATAAAAATCATTAAATTTAAGGGGGTTAAAAAATATTATTTACAATTATAGCAAACTCGTCACTTTACTTTTGATCCATTAAACGACCACCAGGGGAACCAAGTTCATCTATAAAAAGTGTAAGACCAATGGTCACTCACCAATGGCCCTGTGGTCATGTGCACCAAAACTTGAGAGACTTTTTCTTTTTTTTACAGCCTCAGGTATCCACTTTCATAGGTCATAAGATGTAGAGTCATAAATTGAGCTTGAGAGGTTCTGTTCGAGATTCATGTGATCAATAATGTCGGCAAAAATTTCGACTATCTACCTCCCCCTTTGCCTCACTAATGAATTTGTGCACTTTGCAAACAACTAATTATAAGATTTTAATCCCTCATGTTTTTCCCGTGTTGCAAACTAGAAGCCAAATTACCACGACCTCGACTTTTTTTTTTATTTTTCAATTTGCTTTTTACCTTTTTACCGTCTCTGTAAACTCAATTTGTGAACTTTTTAAGCCCTAGTGTGGAGAAGGAAATAAACATGGGGGTTACAATTTGCACGGAAGTTTGCTGTGTAAGGGATATGAAATTAAGATTTTTCAATGTTAGTTTAGTTCCGAGTATGGGATTCTTGTGGATGATTCGAGATTCAAAAGATTTTAAATTTTAAATCCAGAATTTACATTTTAAGGATTTTATTTGCTTTACAAGAATTCTTGAATCTAAATAAACAGTCATTAATGTGAAATTTCAAGTCTCCTTCTAACAATTGACATTAATCCCGCATATTGCAAATGGCGCCCAGATCGAATCTCTCGCTTTAACAAAAATATTTCAAAATCTTTTTAGAGCTACCCAAAAACTGAACTCACGGAACTACCAACCTTCAGAAGTGTGAAATAACAGTTTATTGCACTATCAAAAAACGAGACTGCAGGTTCCATTTCATTCTTTCCACGTCATCTTTAACCTTGTTTTCTTGCCAAAAAGTTCTTCATTACCAAAACTTCTTTGAGCTAATCTAAATTTCTTATTTAATGACTAGGCAGTGAGTACAGGTGGAGGGAACCAGGGGTGGGGCACGCAGGTACAAATCATCCAAACGCCCACACATAGCATAAACAGAGCGATGCAATCACGCCATCTAGTGTCAGTATTAAAAAATAGAAAACCCTTTAATAAAACTCTTGTTTCCCAAAACTCTCCCTCCCAAAAAAGAAAGTTTCATTTTTATTCCATCAACTTCATTTTATTGTTATGGTAACCCAACCACAAGTAGGAAATTCTCATCCTCCTTTACGAGTGGACGTAATCAGAATTGTGATGGGTCTTTCTAAGCCCTTGCTTCATATCTCTTCCTCTGGGTAGACGTGTGACGGCCATCTGATATCAATAATTCACAGCTTAATCTAACAGATATAGAGTAGGGATGGAAAAAAGAGAAAAACAAGATGGAAGAGTGCGCCAAATATGTGTTGACAAATGTGATTCTTTTTCACTCCAAACAACAACTTCAAAAATCACTACCTGAATTTAAAGTTACTTAGTTAATGGAAATTAAGTACAATTTACCTTTAGAATTGGTTGTTGATGTTCTTTAACATTTTCTTGGAACAAGTGAATTATTAATGACTCCATAATTAATAAACTAAAGGAAAACTTTATAAAACTGTGTACACAATTTTCCCAACTTTTCGTAAACATTAAACAACGATCCAACTTTGTACACAATATTGTTATTTACATCGTGCACTATAATGTTAAACCAACAGATTTAACAAAAATTTGCTGATGAAAATAAAGTTGGGTTGCCCAGTGGCATTACAGCATTACATCGTTTATTGCAAAAACATCTTGAATCATTCGTCGTGTTTGAAAAGCTTATATGACGTAACAACTGTGAATGAATGTCATTGGCTACCCGAGACAAAAAGATATTCGGATGGCCATCTTGTGGTAAGCAATTGTACTCGAAAAAGTGGAGAAGAGCTTAACGGCTTACACACTCTTTGAGAGTATTACGTAATTAAGGAACACAAATATCAGAATTCCGGTGGTAAATATTAAATTCGTAAAAAACTTTTTGTTCTCTACTTATTTTTAAAAACCTAAAATCGAAGTGCTGTCTTTTTGAGCAACACAAGCCAACATCTCGTTGTTTCTCGTAGTCAGTTTTATCTCACTAGATTTGTTTCTAAAGAACACTAAAAGAATACCAACGATGGCTCCTATATAACAAGGCTTACGTCTACATTTCAGCTTGGTCCCGCTAGGTTGTGTTTTCGCGACCCCCCCAATGAAATCTCAACCTTATAAATTTTTTAGCCAATCCCAGAGCAGATAAACTAATCACTTTTTGACGTCAAGGTGAATACGTAGCATTTACAAGATGTACGTAATGAAAACGTTCACATAATTATTTTTTCTTCTAAACCACCGGAAGTGACGTCATATCAAATTACAAAACGTTATAAAACAAATATTTAACACACCATGTGCATAAGCTTTCCTTAAGAATCAACACAAACCTCACTTTTAAATAAAAATTTAAAAAAAAAAATCTTACTCTCTCATAATTATTCCCTAAACACCTTCCCCCACATCTAATTACTTATTCGCCATCTTTCCTACCATTAAAAATCGTCCAATTTTAATTACAGGTGTAACGTTACAGGTTGATGAGACATCCACTCTATACCCTCTCTTTTCTCATTTTCCCCCTCCATCTCTTTCATCACAGCTGTTGAGGTAGGGGGGGGAGAAAGAATCCCGAGATTTGGGTGCCATGGCTGTCTCCTGTTGATAATCACTGCACGCTCCATACACAAAGGATCACAAGAGCAAACCAATCCACCCTCATCCACCAACTGCCTACCCTATCCACTCAACCCTGTTTGTTTTCCCCTCTCTTCATGTTAACCTTTCCCCAGCATTTCCTTTAAACAGTTTTTCTTTCTCCGTCTTTTTACTTAAAATTATAACGTAATAAATAATTCAACGTGACAACATTAAAATCTCATTTTACGCAAATTAAAACACATCGAGTCAATCGTACTGCGTCAGTGTAAAACTGAAAACAATGATCATTTTTTTGTGTCTTCTCCCTAACCTAGAATCACCGTGATTGTAATGCTGAGGGAAACCGCCAGATGTCTCTGGTCTTGGAAAAAGAGGTCGCAAGACGAGGGGAACTCATGATGTTGCCAGGCAACCCATGTTTAGAAAACAAATCCCTTCAAAAAACATTGTTGCCACTCATCATCAGCTTCTTGTATCAACAAAGATTTGAAAAATAAATTCAGCCCTTTAAAAAAATTAATTAATATTTGCTCGCTAATGGCGGAAGGTTGTGATAGTGATCTTTAATTTATAAACAGACTCAACAGGCATTGTGTGTATAGAGGGTGGTTGGTTATATGGAAGGAGCCAATAGTAGGGAATTTACTAGTGTGACAGGGACTAGATGGATGGAGTCCATTTTACTCTCTTCTCAGTCATTGATTGGTTTGGCATCTCGATTTGTATCAATTGTCACTGTTGCCAATCTATCACAAGCTTCTGAGGATTGTAGGAAGAAAAATTACCTTTAAATTTTTTACGAATTCCACCTTTAAGTCCTATTTTGGTTAAAAAAAATGCTTGGGCAGTGTTTTTTTTTCCTGTTTCCCTCGGTTGACCAGTGACGTCACACTTTATCCCACACGGCATTAAGAGTTTACATTTTGTAGTAACAACAAATTATAACACTAATTATGTTACAGTTAGTACTGATCATACGTTATTGAGTTATTTCGGGCAAAATTTACATTAAACTTAATACATAGTGCGTTTATGGTATTTATGTTGTATATTACAAGTTCTAACATGTAAACCTATTGTATAAGAGTACTGATCATAACCGTTGATTATATGGTGTAAATTATTATTTGTCCCTGTCGTCATTTCCTATTGTAAAGACGTCATTCAAAATGGCAGTCAAGCGATGGGTAATAGAAAACGTTTTAATACCAGCACGAGAATTGATTCGAAATTTCGATTTCTATCAAAAAGTCTTAGAAGTGTTGATCTTTTTAAAGACTAAAACTCATTTAAAAAAAAAAAAAGAAAATGTTATATTCTAAAATCAAATTTTTCTTCTTCTCAACCCATAATTTTATTTTCAATATTTCAATAAATTTTTCTCTCTAGAGATAAGAATGAAATATTTTATATATTTGTCTTTTGTGTTTGTATATTTTCATACAGAAAAATAAAGTAATATTATGATTTTTATCTTGTCCATGTCCAAATATTTTGTTTCTTTATTTATGTTTTGTGCCATTATCGATTTCCACCAACCTAGCAGAAGGATGTGGGGGGCGAATCTGGAGTTGGAGGACTTTATTAATTTTGCAAAACTTAATCCATAAAGTGCAGCAGCCATGGCATAGGAAAAGAGAAAACTCTGCTTTTCTCTCTTCCCAACTACATCATAAAAGCTTATAAATATACGTTAGGGTTATTATGCACGTATTACAAGTAAATACACCTCCATCATCCGTTTCCTTAGCAACCCACTTGCCTTAACTGTTTTCTTTTAAGGTAGAAAAAACGCTACAATTTTTATTTAAAAACGCCCCCGTTAAACACTTCATTTTAATTTTTATTACTCAACATGCATTTTTTTAATTATTTATAAATATTTTTTTATATTTGCCAAGACAAACATTTCCTTTTGTGAGACACGCTTTTAAAAATTAAGAAATGGTGCAATCAATAGACATTTCCTAAAGTTTCCTTTATTCCGTTTGAAAATCACGCACTGAAAAATAGTTTGCGCAAACAAAAGACGAGAAATCTTAAGGAAAAATGAATAATTATTTATAGAATTGATCCGTGTTTAAATATGAATATGAATAACAGGAAAGAGTTCCCCGTCCTGCTACGTGTAAATATTTCAATTTACAAATCTTGCGAAGAAAACAAAACAGGAGACAACGCAACCTTTTAGAAATGAATTGTTTAAAGGAATGGAAAGAAGTTTACTCCATTTTTTTTCCGGTGATGGAATACAAGATTAGAAGTTTTCTAATGTAGTTATAAAAATTGTGCGTTATGTAATAATACACTTATACCGAATTTTCATGTTTTGAACACCCGATTGTCAACACCAACTGGTGAC